>NJDD01010042.1:54507-98524 GCA_002245505.1 Calephelis nemesis
CCGCCACTATTCCTCCATCAAGTCCACCCAGTAACCAGAACGCAGCACCAAGCCGAGGTACAGTCTCCCGGGAGACAGCCCTTGTTGCTGGCGTTGTAGGGAACAGTCCAATCCATATAAATAATGATGTCTCGGACTGTGCACTCTGCTCGGTCCGGTGAAGTTGTAAAAACCGCGAGGTTGTTGCCAACATCTAAGTCTTTCCAAAAAAAAAAAGATTTGTTGCGTTCAGAATTGTATTTACATTTTTCCGAAGGAATTTATTCGGTACGTATGGGATGGCCTTTACGTGGTTGTACGGCTTATTGTTATCACAATATATTTTTTATTAAGTGTCAATCTTTTATAAATTAAATACTGTAACAGCTGTCAAAAGTAAAATAAAAAAGGGATACTTTTTTATTGTACATAAAGAGATAAGTGAGAGAATTGGCACTACTACTTTCTTTCTTTCTTTATATTTTGGCACTCGCGTTAGCATTTTGTCATTAGTCAAATAGAAATTTGCATCAGTTTTCATAAAATTTACCAAAATCGAGATTCGAAAATGGAAAAAATCAACTCAAAGGTACGGGAACCAGTGGATTATTCATCGTTCACCCACTGATTCAATAAATGATGAAAAACAAATAAATATCTCGCGTATGTGATATGTCGTTGTCCATTTTTAGGGAGTAATCCGATTTTAATAATTATGTTTTTGTTAAATAGGATATATTATCACGAAATCTCCCTAAAAATGGAATAGAATTGCAAATTCCAAGGGTGGAAGGAAAACAGGAGATTACTTTTTGTTTACTTATTGTTGTTAATGCTGTTAATTAGCCTATCTCATAAACCTTTCTTAGTGCACTTAATATGAAGCTTGTGCCTAAAAAAATGATTATGAGCTCTACATTTCCCGACGTCAAGAATTATTATCCCTTAATGTCTATGTTAATAATTATTCAATAAATAATTTAGAATCCATTGAAGTAGGCATTTTAAACTAATGAATGCAGCATTCGAGATGTCTATTATCTTTTAATTAGTCATTAAATCGACATTTTCTGTACGAAATTGTGGCTTAACGACAGATTAAATGTAATCTGTGAGTGCGACAGTTAGTGTAATAAACAGCCTGATCAATTAATAAAAACCGTTTTAAATTTTCTTGTCGTCACAGCGGATATGCGTGCCAATGTCAAATAAGGTGCCAAGGAATACTTAATTAAGTCGATCTCAGTACTAACATGTATGTTGATGGGTGATTTTATTTATTTGTGTCCTTCTGATATAAAAAAATGTTCTTTTGTAGACGATGGCACAGTCACAGAGGCATATCAAAAAGCATATCAGCGGTCAATTAACGATCCCGAAGGTTTTTGGGGAGAGGTTGGGAAAGAGTTGGTGTGGACTCGACCCTGGGACAAAGTTTTGGACAACAGCAATCCACCTTTCACAAAATGGTACGTAACTAATTTTAACTTGATTTTTTTATAACATTGGAAGGCTAACAAACTGACGGATTACCTGATGGCGAAAAATTCACGCCACCTAGAGACACTCAAGGTGGTAACTTGTGCGTTGCCAACCTGAGGCCGGGAGGTTAAGCCTCGAGCGAAAGTAAGCTTACCGGCTACCTTATCCTCCGAACCGGAACATGTCAACGGCAAGCAATGACCTTATGGCAGCAGGAATAGGTAAGGCATTGGTACCAACCCAGGCGAGTTGCTGCAAAACTCTACCACCTAGTAAAATAGCCGTTATAGTAGATGGAAGTGATATGAAAATAACAATTTCTATAAATTATACATATTTATTAAAAAAAAATTTGTAATGCCTGGTACCCACTAAGACATCGTAAGCGAAATGAAATTCATTTATTTGCGAAATCATTTTAATAAAATTTTTAATTATATCAAGTTATCAACATATTTTATCGCGTTGTAATGTGCAAATGTCTTAATATTTAAGTTAATAAAATACTGTTTATAGTGATTAAAAACTTTAAGATTTATTAATTAACCAAAATTTGTGTTTAATTAAATATTTTTTTAAACAAAAATATTTGACAACTTGGCATGTGTTTGACCGACACTCAATGAGATTTTAGAGTACGGATAACTGTCTGAAACGACACACTTGTCAAGTTTAGCATTCGACGATAATGATTTAAACAACATGCTATCATAAAAAAAACATGAAGGAAAAAAAGTTGAAGCGCCGTGTTGTATATTTTTTTAGGTAAAGGCTAATTGTTTAAACCGACAGCCGTGTTGATTTTTATGTCAAGCAAAGTGTATTAAGCGACAGTCACCTCTAAAAAGTAATGGCAGGCAAAACGCTTCAACCGCCGTGGAGTATTTTAATTGGAAAAACAAAAACAGTTTAAGCACTTTTTTGTAAGATATTTGTGTGATTCATATCCATAGTCTCTAAAATTTTATTGATTTTTTTGGCTTTAATACGCCATTTTTCTAAAATGAGGTCAAAGTGTTAATTGTTTTAAGCGCCAAAAAGTCATCCGATCTTAACGGGGACCTTCTCATTCGACGCAGAAAAATCCGCTGATTCCAACATATATAACTCAATTTCGCCCTAGGTGGCGCTTAAGCCAAATAGGCTCCTCTCCTCACCTCTCGATATAATTACCTATTTTTACACGCGGCTATACCACCTTGGTGCCATTTGAATAAGCTTTTGCACAGTGCTCTACCATCTAATAAACTCAATGCTTGCTTAAGTTTGGTGCTGTCTTTATTAATTGGGGCTCTTACGTCAGAGCTTTGCTTATTTTATCTTAGTTTTTCCAGAAATTAGTAAATATATTGTCTTTGGTTTTACATATGATGTTTAACTTCTTAGCTTCAATTTGGCCACACATTAAGAAGCTTATAAATTCAGCTTGGTCTTTTTAAAGGGCGCGTTTTTCCTGTCATCAGACGATCCGCCTGCTTATTTGCCTTTCAATAAATACCAAGGAATATATTTATTAATATCAGTAAAATCAATGATATTTCCCCGTGTTCGTCCGGGCTCCTTTACAGAATAGAACATCTGCCTTCCTGCCAGGCAGCTCGTAAAGGGCGAGCATAGGTTTACTGTCACTTACACCGTGACATTAGATTGGTACCACCGCCTTTCCTATTCCTGCTGCCATATAGTCATTACGTGTTCCTGTTTGGAAAGTAAGGTAGCCGGTTAACTTACTTATACTCGAGGCCTAACATCTCGCCATAACGTCATATAACGTCATTTTATACCGGTTCGGCGCGTAAGTAGCCAGTAAACTTACTTTTGCTATCCCGGCCTCGGGTTGGCAACGCACCATTACCACATTTGTCTCTAGGCGGCGTGAATTTCTTTCCATCAGGAAATACGTCTGCTTGTTTGCCTTCCAATATCATAAAAAAAAATATTTTAACTTTTTTTCGAAGGTGGGTGGGGGGAGAGCTGTCAGTGTGCTACAACGCCCTTGACAGGCACGTGCTGAATGGACGTGGAGATCAGATTGCCCTGGTTCATGACTCTCCTCTCACAGACACGGTGCGCCGGTTCACGTACGTGGAGCTGCAGGATCAGGTAACCCTGTCTACTTAAACACTCATCTAAGTCTGGAACTTTCCCAAACTGGCCCAACCTGTATAGCCTATCTTTATTCCGCGCAGACTTTCCCTCGGTCAATATTCCAGGATGGTTTCAAAAGCGTCTGAAATCATGCATCCGAATGCTTATATGAAATAAGTAAGGAAATTAGGGAAGTCTCTAGAAATCGTATGACTTGACACTCGATCTCTGTGCCTATTTTGACAGAGACTTGACGTGACGAAATGCATACGTATGTAAATTCTGTTCCGTGCCAGACTTGATTGTCTATACTCTTTCAAAAATGGACTTGATCATATTATGTATATATAAGAAAAAAAGGAAACTTGTCATCCCAATTTTCTAATAAAAATAATTTTGCCCGGAATTGGATAAGTACCAGGTTAGCGGTAGGCTTTCAAACACATTGTGAAATTTATTTAGAAACACTTGTACTTTCCACAATATATTTTATTATTTTTATAATTTAGCCAACCGGTTTCGCTATACAAGCATCATCAGGGCTATATAACACTCTTTATATAGCCCGTTGTTATATAAGTAGCCCTGCTAATGCTTGTATAGCGAAACCGGTTGGCTAAATTATAAAAATAAAAATAATAAAATATATTGTGGAAAGTACAAGTGTTTCTAAATAAATTACATCGAGAATGGAATTCCACCAAGCTCCGACGATAAGAAGTATATAATCTACCACATTGTGAAACTTAGTGTCTTCGGCTAGTCGTGGGGGCCTAAGCTGTGCCTCTGTCTAACTCTTCTGGGATATGGAAATTCAAGAAACATTAGTAACATATAGTCGTTATTATATACCTACAGATAGGTACCTACGTGAAAAGTAGTGACGAAGAACAGGGGTGGTTATTTGGCTGATAAATAATTATTTCTTGTTACTGGTGTTCGCCCGTTGGTCGAAATTCGGCCATAATAACTTTTAATTTCGTGTTGATAAGAACGCCATCTTCATTTCTCAAGACAAACTACTCTGTTTCCAAACTGTATGGTGCGCCATCTGTGATTTTTTATCGTTATTATCATCAATATGTTTGTGTGTGTCAAATGCGTGGTAGTGTGGGTAATGTTTTATTTATTGATTTAATGTACATTACAAGCATTATTATTGAAAAATATTAGCGTTTTGCACTTCTCCAACACATAAACTATAAGTTTATCAAATTGTATGCTCGTGCGTCCTCGCAAATTTCGTAAAAAGGGATCCAAAGTTTTGGCATCACGTATTAATGTATAAATTTCAAACATTTACATATCTGCTTCGAGAAACATGGTCAAAAAAGGATTTATTTATCAGGTCTCAAGGTTAGCTGGAAAGCTGTCATCCTTGGGCGTGACTAAGGGTTCGAGGGTAGTTATATACATGCCGCTAATACCGGAAGCTGTGATCGCCATGTTGGCTACCAATAGGATAGGGGCTATACATTCGGTAGTGTTTGGAGGTAAGTACATGGATTCTTTAAAGCGCAGTACCTAACTTCCATTAGTAAGTAGACATTACCTTCTTAGGGTTTCGTACCCATAGTGTAAAAACGGACCCTATTAATAAGTCTCCGCTGTCTGTCTGTCTGTGTCCAGGCTGTATCTCATAAACCGTGATAGCTAGAAAGCTGGAAATTTCACAAATGACGTATTTCCGTTGCAGCTATAACAACCAATATTAAAAATTAAAAAAAGTTAAATGTTAAGGGGGTCCTTCAACAATAAACGTGTTTTTCATATTTTTTTGCTCAATATTGAAACACTCAATAAAATAACAATAAAGTTTATTTGAAAGGGGGGCTCCCATACAATAAAAGTGATTTTCTATTATAGATGACAGTATGGAACCCTTCGTGCGCGAGTCCGACTCGCACTTGGCTGGTTTTTTCTAATTTTTATTTAAGCCAATACCTACTAGCACTTTGATGCATTCCAATATACCACCGTAAAAAATTAATGGTCGAAATGTTAAAAGACTATTAGAATTTGAACAATTAAGATACTGAATCGTTACTTCAAACATATATATCCTTTCATATGTTAAGAATTCATAAATAGATTTTATTTCAATATTGGATTCATAAATAGATTTTATTTCAATAAAGGATTGTAAAATAAAAAATGCCTTATGTTATCTTTATACAACGTTTTAATATTTACTGCTATTTTTCGGTGTTTTAATAAACCGGCCCGCCTCAAGATTAATTATAATTTACTGGCCCGCCACTAGATTTTTTTAATTTACCGGCCCGCGGTCAAAAGAATTTACCCACCCCTGCTATAGACTAAGGTGCTAGGTCTATTGTGCCAGTCTACCGGCTACCCTATCTTCCGGACCAGAACATAACACTGTTATTATGTAGGCCTGAATAGGTAAGACGGTGGTTTCTTACCTTGGCAAGTTGCTGCATAACACTTTACCACTAGTGGTCTTGTTGGTAAAGACACATTTAGCCTTTGCTCGACTCTAAGGAGCTGCCAATCAGAACGGTAGATGGTCTTTTCTACTAAATAGAAAAGCAATGTATCTCGTGTGGCTCTATTTAAGTTTAATCCAAGACTTGACGAGTAACGGCGGGACTGTCAGGGCCGAAATATCAACAAATAAAATAAAATATATCGAGAATATCTCGTATAAATAATAAAAAATAATAATAATACGCAACGGTTTAAGTTTAAAAAAAAATAAGACCCATGTATACTTTTTTACTAAATACCAAATCGGTTAAGTGTACTTTGCGCGCCTTAATCATGAATGATTTGGTATTTTTGGATTCACTGGAGAGACTGCCATTTGGCCTCTGGGGACGGAAGCTAGTGTTAGAACCTCTCTGATCGTACAGCAGGATGCACCAACCAAAGTTTACTTGAGGATTACTACCTTACAATTCAGTTCCAAGATTGAAGATGGTAGAGTTTCGCAGCGACTCACCCGGATTGGTATTCCTGCCGCCATAGCATCATGACGTGTTCCGGTTCCGAGGGTAAGGTAGCCGGTAAACTTACTTTTGCTTGAGGCCTAATATCCTGACCTCAGGTTGGCAACACACCATTACCACCTTTGGTATCTCTAGGCTGCGTGAATTTCTTAACATCAGGGAATCCATCTGCTTGTTTGCCTTCCTATGTTTAAAAAAAAACATACAAAGTAAAGACTTGTTTTTTAAAGGCTTAGTTATTTCAAGGTTTCGCTGCCAGAGAGCTACGCACCAGAATAGAACACGCAGAACCTACCGTTATTATTGCAGCTAGTTGTGGTGTGGAGCCTAAGAAGATTGTCAGGTTTGATTTTTTAACAGACTTGAAAAGAGGAGGAGGTTCTCAATTTGACTGTTTTTTTTATGTGTGTTACGCGATTACTCGACCAATAGCCAATGCCATGCCATAAGAATATATCATTCAGAATCAACAAAGTATACTTATTTATTATAAACTAGTTGTCGCCCGTTGGTCGAAATTCAACCATCTTAAATTTCATTATATCTTGTTGATAAGAACGCCATCTTCATTTCTCAAGACCGACAACTAAACTTTATGAACAGTTAGTGAGCCATCTGTAATCTTTTACCGTTATCAACTACATATTTGTTTGTGTGTGTCAAATGCATGGTAGTGTGCGTAATATTTTATTTATTGATTTAATGTTCTTTATAAGCATTATTATTGAAAATTATGCGTCTGCGCAATTTTCGTAAAAAAGGGTTCAAAGTTTTGACATCACGTATTAAACCAGATCGCCTTGTTGAGCGAGGGGCTAGTAGGTACACAAGCCTAAATCCATCAACCAAATGTAAAGCAAGTGTTTAATTCCAGAAAAGGAAAGGGTTTTTGATGTACATCGATGTTTGTGTTTCCGGGTGTGGGTGTTTATTATATTGTTTCCGGTATCTTAAGTTTAAATAGTTCTGTCTATTAATGTCATTGACTAATACCCATTACATAAGCAGACAATTTTCTAACTTTAGGATAGTTAGGTAGGTTAGGTTAAGCCATAATATTATTGACTAATTTATTGACCAAGCAAGCCTAGCAAGCGAAGGTCTCTGTGTTCAGATGGTGTTGCGGTTGTATTTTAACAGTAAGTTTGTTCGATGACAACTTGAACTTTGATCCGGTCTTAATGAACTTGGGTGTGTTCAGTACAATTTTTAATTTTAAACATTGTTGAAGTCAAGTTTGATGTTACGGTACCTACCTAAGGGGAGTTGGAAAAATAAATCAAAATCAATTATTTTGCGTGAGGCACCAAATGCAAGGGTCTGAATAAAGCATTTAATATCTGTTTTTTTTAGTTTTTGAGTGATACGCAAACTAGTACTATATTGTGCCTAAATTTACTTTAATAACATGACAAAGATAACGGCAATGAATTATATTGACGGTGACGGACGATGGTGTTGGTGACAATTCATTACGGTATTGACGGCGTTATGATGGGGTCGTGACGGTGTCGTGTCGTGACAGTGATTGCGAAGACGATGTTATGATTGTGTCGAGAGGGTGTCGCGATGAGGTCGTGACAATGTTGTAATGGGGTCGTTACGATAAAAGTAAAGTCGACCTCGTAACTATATCGTGACGGGGTCGTGACAGTAACGGCGAGGACCATGTCTTGTCTGTGTCGTAAAGGTATCGGATGGGCTCGCAACGATGGCGCACCAGCATTGGTGATGATGTTGCGACAGTGACGATGAAAACGTTGTCGTGACGGTAAAGGCGTCATGACGGGGATGAAATCGTGATAGTTTTGTGTTGGAATCGTGATAATGTCGTATCTATGTCTCACACGTTATGTCGAGTTGGTGTAATTTGTAATTATAATTGTTTTATGGCGATGACGCTGTCATGACGATTGTGTGACGCTGTCATGATGAGATTGTGACGATACTGTGCGGTGTTTAGGTGTCAGTGAACATTTTATGACATGTTTTAAAAAATTAAAATGAAAAATGTTTTACCCGTCAATTTCGTTAGCTCTATGCAAAATTCATATTATATAAAGAAAAAATAATAGTTTATTTCGATATTAGTTGGAGGAATAAACGCGTAACACACATACAAAACATACACCTACAAACATAGAGACGAATCATTATCGTCTTCCTTTTAAAAGTATTTTTGTAAAAATGTTTGCTAGCGCTAAGTTTCGACTTATGAAACTAAAGAACAATATTTTTTATTTTAATTTGTAAGTTATATAATAAAGTATTTAGACAGTAAAAAATATTATCAATATGCTAGTTTCTGAAGTAAGTATATTAAAAAAACAGTAAATTTTTTTACTTAAATTAGCATTGTAATTATTTTAAGACCCGTGTTGGTCCGGGCTCCTTTGTAGAATAGAACATCTGCCTTCCTTGCTAGGCAGCTCGTAAAAGGCGAGCAAAGGCTCACCGTCACTAACACTGTGAATTCTGACTAGGTGGTAGAGTTTAGCAGCGACTACTCGCCCGGATTGGTACCACCGCCTTACCTATTCCTGCCGCCATAACGTCATGACGTGTTCCGGTTCGGAGGGTAAGGTAGCCGGTAAACTTACTTTTGCTCGAGGCCTAACATCCCGGCCCCAGGTTGGCAACGCACCATTACCACCTTTGGTGTCTCTAGGCGGCGTGAATTTCTTGCCATCAGGAAATCCGTCTGCTTATTTGCCTTCCAATATCATTAAAAAAAAAACATTTTGTAGTCAAATCTTTCTGTGATGTTTATTTTTATTTTATAGGTGCTATTTTTTTGCTTTTTAAACAACATTTTTTACATCTGTAAGAACTTTCTGTTCAGAGAAATTGACATCTTTTCGCAGAGGTATCCACAAGATTAAAAAATAAATAAAATGGCGGCCATTACGACTGGTGGTTGGGGTTACAATCCCACACATGGGTGTTTTTTCGATAAAACGAAGTGTATTTTGTAACCTTAAATTATCGCTAGGTGATGTCCGGACATTGTATAGATACTAGCTGTTCCGGCAAACTTTATTCCACCCTTTCAATTTATACGGGAAAATAAAAAAAATGTTTTGCTGGTTTCCTCACAGTAGAATGGAATAAAAAGTATCCTATGTCCGTCTCCTGGTTCTGAGCTACTTACTTCCCCCTAATGAACCATGGCCAAATGTCTATAGCAGCTGTACTTGGCTTTTCTTGTTAAGTCCCAAAATAAGCTATACTTAAATATGTTTGTTTTTATGTAGTTAACAGCACCTGCTTGAAAATCACCTAAATGGCCACGATTTTTTATAATAACTTCAAGTTACTTTTGAGGTTACAATATACAATCACATTTATAAGACTGTTACTTCGATTTCCCTCAGAGAATCGCTAAAAAATAGAACATCTGTCAAAGAGCACTTTACTTTTTTTCAGTATCAGACTCCAGATATCGATGTCAAAAAGGATTATTTATCCAGCCGGTCCGCTAAAAAGTCAGATTTTGAACGATAATTAAATTAATTTTTATATTGCTCTAGCACGTGTAGTTAAGACAATAAGGGAGGCATAACATCACACGTACATAGTTATGTAATGCGTATAAAGTAATTGAACTTAATTACAATTGCAAACTAGAAAAACGTGAATAGTAATAAATTACAGTCTTTGATTATAAAGTGATCTCATACGCGAAATGAATCGTAAAAAGCTAGAAAACAAAAATATATAGAAAACTTTTTGTGGCTACGTACAGAGATATTTCTTGATAAATAAGGATATTTTTCATTTGTATGTCATATTGTGAGGCAATCATTTCGTCGTCAGATGTCATTTGGTCATCCTTCTTTCCGTTCTTGAGTTATAGATGGTGTCACTAACACGACTTTCTTTTATATACATATATAGATATAGATATCTTATAGTAGCAGTGTCTAAAACGGACATACCTAATATTATTAATAATAATAAGTATGTCCGTATCTACCTACTACTTACTAACTACACTATCAAGAGGCTCCAGTAAACATAACTCATCAAAATCTGTTGTAGATACAAGGATATCTTGGACGAAGCCCTCTGTCAAAGCTCGCACCAGCCCAATAACTGCATCATATTCCAGCGGCGGAGGGTCTTGGAGTGCACCTTGGAGAAGGACAGAGACATCTGCTGGGACGAGGCAATGCAAGCTGATCCTGTTTCTTGCGTCTCCACCGAAGCTAACGAAGTTCTCTATATATTGTATACATCAGGTTCGTCAAGCTTCTGTTTAACTCAGCATGCGTTGCCTTGCATCAAGAGTAGCCATCAAGATAAGTGTTAGATTGCTGTACAGCAACATAACGGTTAGATATTCTCTGCCTTACCCAGCTATTCCTGAGAACATAATAATACTCTCATGTACCGGGCCGAAGGGTGTGGTAACTTGAAGACATGCACATTATGCAATTAGAGCGGCGCACCTGTAACATTTTCAATGTCCATAAACCACGGCTGTCTTACCATCAAGAGAGCAATGCTCTTGCCTGCCAACTTATGCCATAAAAAATAACATAAAAATCTGATTGATCGGATGATCCGGCAAGAAATCTTATTGTTGCTCTCTACCATAATAAAGCTAAATATTTAACGGAATATCTTCTCATGTAAGAGATGAAAAAATGAACAATTTTAGGAACGACCGATGATCCGAAAGGCGTTCAGCGTCCGGTGTGCCAAGCCGCTACGTTATGCTGGTCTATGCATGCGGTGTACGGTCTGAAGAAGGGCGTGTGGTGGGCTGCCTCTGACCTCGGCTGGGTAGTCGGCCACTCGTACATCTGCTACGGCCCATTGCTAGCGGGGCTGACATCTATCCTGTATGAAGGGAAACCGGACAGAACTCCTGATCCAGGACAATACTTCAGGTCTTGCAATTTATATATATCGTTATTTCGTACGTATCATTCGATAGACAAATTGATTTTGAAAAATTAATTATTATTATTCATAAATAGAAACAGATGCATGCGATTCCAAAGACAACTTTTAGTTCGTACGACACCTTTATGGAACCTATTATCTAGTATTTGCCAACGAGTAAAGTAACTGTCCATAAAGGAAGTATTTACAAACGAATGCGACTTGGGTACCAAATACTTACGAGACAAAGAAAGCATATGTTACATTACACTAAAAAACTTGTAATAAATAATTTGTGATAGGTAAACTATAGTTATTAAATCTTAAATGAAAATAAAAACGAAAAAAAAATTGAAATAAGAGTTTCATGTGTCTATATTACTCTAATATCTACTAACTATTATCTACCTATTATTAATTTTTCACAAACATCTATTATATGGTCCATATGAAATATAATATTACTCGATCCTGTTCTCTTCTCTTCTATTCTTAATCTATTCTGTTACATTCAGTTTTAGTAGTAAAGTTGACTAATATCAATTTTAAAAGGATAGTGGGCAAAAATTTAGACAATAAGTAATACACGTCACCAATCGGCATGTTGCTGTTGCCGATATCCTAGCCTGTTAAGACTCTTGAGTGCGTAAGTTTACCGCCTACACCGGAGTATGGCGTATCTCTAGCAGACGTTCCTTTTTTTTAAACTATACTTCGTGTAATTTGTACAAATTAATAATAAATAAAAATAATTAATCTACTTAAATGCCGTGTCGGTCATGTCGTGTTTCGGTTTGGAGGGTAAGGTAGCCGGTAAACTTAGGTATTTTTGCTCAAGGCCTGTCATCCCGGCCTCAGGTTGGCAACGCACCATTACAACCTTTGGTGTCTCCAGACGGTGTGAATTTCTTACCATCAGGAAACCCGTCTGCTTGTTTACCTTCCAATATAATTTAAAAGAGTTGTTACAATACTTTAGAATTATCGAGCAACACCGGGTGAACGCATTGTTCACGATACCGACGGCCATCCGCGTGATAAAACGAGCTGATCCTGCCGGCAAATACGCGAGGAGGTATTGCGGGAAGTCGCTCAAGACCATCTTTATTGCTGGAGAGCATTGTGACCAGGAGACACGAGTAAGCTGAAGCAATTACAATTACAAAATATCCACAAATAAGAAAAAGTCGCCTCTGTGGTATAGCGGTTCAGGTGTTGGACTTGACTGCATAAGGTTCCTTGTTCGAATTCCGGGTAGGGTAACAATAAGAAAATTTGGTTTTTCCAATTTTCTAATTAAAAAAATGTTGCCGGGGATTGGATATGTGCTCGGTTGGCGATAGTCTTGCCACCTATCACATTGTGGGACTTAGTGTCTTCGGCTAGTCGTGGGTTCCCTGGTTGCGCCTCTGTCTACCTCTTCGGGGATATGGGCGTGAGGATACTTTTAAAAAATGGGTATAATACGACTCTATACAACGATTCGATTCTAAGGCTGGTTAGGAACTATGTGAATTACAAGTAAAAAACGTACGTATTTAAAGTAAAAAAACGCTGGATTGGTAGGTTAGGTATATTGGTATCGAACGGGTTAAGTCGAACGTGGCTTCATATTGACGTAATATTGGTTTAATTTAGTTCAATTAGTTTCCTTATTGTTCTCAAAGGTCAAAAGTACACCCAAGTTTGCGGTCAATGTTTCGATTTTGTTAACATATTATCTGTTATAACATTGTATTCTATGAAAAAAAGCTACAAAAAATATAGGAAGATACATTTTCTGATAAGAAATACACGTCGTGGTTTCTCATCGATACCAAAGGTAGCAATGATGCATTCCCAGCCTTAATATCCAAGCCTGCAACCATGTTAAGGTCCAGTCTAGTCTTCAGTCAGTCCAGAAACTTAAGCCATGTAGTGACATTACCTACACCTACCTTACCTACCTACATTCGAAATAATTCTTTACGGATAAGCAAAAAGAAATTAAAAAAGCTCAGCACCTATGTGGTACCTATAAGTTTTTTTCAATTCGAAATCCAAAACTCAGTTGAACGGTGCTAGTCATTAAAAACACATTTAAGAGAAAAATAATTCGCTATTACCTACTGGGTCACCAAAAAATTGCAAATAAAAATAATTTGTTGCATAATTATTTTAACTAGTGGTCGCCCGTTGATCGAAATTCGACCATAATCAATTTTAATGTCTTGTGGATAAGAACGCCATCTTCAATTATCAAGACCCAACTACTTTGTTTCCAATCTTTTTAGTGCGCCATCTGTGATATTTTATCGTTGTCATCAATATATTTGTTTGTGAGTGTAAATGCATGGTAGTGTGGGTAATGTTTTATTTATTGATTTAATGTATTTGTAATTGATTTAATTTCATAAAAAGGTGTCCAAAGTTTTGGCATCACGTCTTAATATATTGATAATTTATCAATTTAAAGTAAATATATGTGTTTTATTATTGTAATTATTGAATCCCTTTTTAAATTGTAACTAAATCTTGAATGTGTGGCAATAGTCCATTGAAATGTTACATTTTTTAGGCCTAACCTTGCGTTTATTAGAGGACGCAATTTTATTTTTTCGATGTGTAGGGGTCAGTGTAAAGCTAAAACCAAGTTTGTGGGGTCGCCACCCTTGTCCCACGGCCGCCATTTTGAAAATAGGGGTTGAAACGGTTATTATGATATATCTTTTAAACTATTTATTTTATAAAAAAAATGTTAACATTTTTTGTTGCAAATTAAATTCTCTACAACTTTGGCCCAGTAACTTTTTATCGTAGAACTATAAATAAAAAAGTTATAAGCGAAAATCTTCAGAAATTCGAGAAAAAAAATTATGAAATCATACGTGTTTTACCTATATTATACGTGTGTACTAATAATATGTCATCAGTTATTGTTTTTTTTTATTTTGTTGCTATAATTTTTTTTAATATACATTTTGCAATATTATTAATAATTAATTATTGAATCTTTTTCACTTCATGACAGGATGTAGCAATTATTGATTTTTACAATAACTTTAAATCTGATGGCCGTTACCGAGAATATTTAGTTGCTGCAAAGTCTCTCCAGAACAATGGAAACACACTGCAGAACATTTCAGTCCTGCTTTTCGACATCCAGACATCGCTCCACAGTTTCCTTTGCAAAAGATCAATTTAAGAAGCTCCGGGGGTGCTGGAGGTTTAGTGTTCTGCACTGGCATCAATCATTTAAATAACAATAACAATAGCAGGCATCTGTTCTTTTGTTTCCTCTTCGTCATTTGAGTATTTTCTACCTAAACAGTATTCTCGGCAACGGCCATCAGATTTAAAATTATTTTAAAAATCAATAATTGCTAAATCCTGTTATGTAGTGAAAAAGACTCAATAATTAATTATTAATAACATTGCAAAATTTATAATAAAAAAATTTAATAACAAAATAAAAAAAACAATAACTGATGACATATTATTAGTAGGTACACACGTATAATATAGGTAGAATTAAGAGTACTAAATAATAGTACGCACTTCGGAGCGCTGTAGAACCTTAGCTATTGACTTAATGAAAAAATGATGCAAGCAAAAGTTGTTCCTCAAGAAACGATCTACAAAAATGGTCTGAGATATTTTTTTCGTAAAATGATAAAAAGAAGCTACGAAAAATATAAATTTTTGTCTCGAATTTCTGAAGATTTTCGATTATAACTTTTTTATTTATAGTTTGAGATAAAAAGTTACTGGACCAAAGTTGTAGAGAATTTAATTTGCAACAAAAAATGTTAATAAATTTATTTTATAAAATAAATAGTTTAAGAAATATATCATAAGAACCGTTTCAACCCCTATTTTCAAGATGGCGGCCGTGGGACAAGGGTAGCGACCCCACAAACTTGGTTTTAGCTATACACTGACCCCCCCTACACATCAAAAAAATAAAATTGCGTCCCCTAAAAAACGCAACCCCAAATGTAACTTTTCAATGGACTACAAACAGTTTTTTGCGATGTTACTGTGCTTAAGTTAAGTTAACTACCTACAGTTTTACTACGTTTAAATTAAATTAAACATGCACTTATTAGTTGACACTTAAATTTAGTTTTTTTTAAACCATTACTTACGTACCTTTTATTAATGGTTAGGTATTACTAATGTATGTATTGTATTCAAATGTATTCGACTTTATACTATATAAACTTAATACATATAACAAGCAGTGTCAAATATTTTTACATAATCAATTACCGTAATAAGCGTAACCATTGGTGCGAGTTCAGTCAGTCAAAGTTATGTAGACGTAATTCTGTTTTGGCGCATGTCGACTGGCAATTACTCGAGATTGTTTGGGTGCCTAACGTCAGGGTTATATAATTTGCAGTAGCCTAACTAGGCTTAATATGTATAAATTACGTGTCACGTTGTTTTGTCCGCGATGGACTAGGTACTAAACTACTTAATCGATTGCAATCAAATCTACACACCGTCTGCAGTTTGACCTATCGTGAAGGGTAAGAATTACGATAGCTTACATCTCAATTTGACAGCAAGTAGACTATAGGGATTGTACTGTTTTTAAACTTTACTTGATTTTTATAAAATTTGGTAATCAAAAACACCACACGCATGTGAAAGTTTACTTTGCGCGGTTTTTGTTTGTTTTAAAAACAAAATAGGTATTTACAATCACAAAATTAAAATAGGCATATTATGTAATTATAACACTCAAGGCGTCTGAAGGTATTTATAAATTTTTATTGGTCGCCCATTGGTTGAAATTCGACCATAATAAATGTTAGATAAAATCTTGTTGATAAGAACGCCATCTTCATTTCTCAAAACCAACTACTTACTTTTTTTTCCAAACTTTATGGAGCGCCATTTGTGATTTTTTATTGTTATCACCAATATATTTGTTTGTGTGTGTCAAATGCATGGTAGTGTGGGTAATGTTTTATTTATTGATTTAATGTACTTTATAAGCATTATTATTGAAAAATATTAGTGTTCTGCACTTCTCCTACACATAAACTATATGTGTACAAAAAAAATTATTAAAGCTGGTATGCATCATTGCTACGGTTGGTGATATCGATGAGTGACCACGACGTGTACTTTTTATCCGCGCAAATTTCGTAAAAAGGGGTCCAAAGTTTTGGCATCACGTATTAATGTACAGATAATTTTAAGCTATGTTTTTGCATTTATTATGTACTAGCGACTGGCCCTGGCATCGTACGGTTATGAAATATACATGTAAACCTTCCTCTTCGATCACTTTATCTATTGAAAAAATCGTATCAATATCCGATGCGTATTTTTAAAGATTTAAGCGTACAAAGGGACATAAGGACATAGGAAGCGACTTTGTTTTATAATATGTAGTGATGTACTATATTTCTGTGTTACAGCACTGGGCCGAGCGCATATTTGATGTTCCTGTGCTAAATCATTGGTGGCAAACAGAATCTGGTTCACCTATCACGTCAGCTTGTTTGGGATATGGAGTCAAGGGTGTTCGGCCTCACTCTACTGGTTACCCAGTTCCTGGATATGATTGTAAGGTTTTATGTTTACTATGTCAAATCGTCTGTGACTAACTCAAACATGGTTTTGATACAAACTTTCGAACAACATTGTTTTATATATCGATGGTCTCTACGTATAAAGCGACATGACTAAATCGATGGTTTACAGGAGAGCGATTTAAAGGTTCAATTAAAGTTTTAAAAAAACTGTTACACTTTTCACTACTATGACTTTAAAATTTAAGTATGTAATAATTACATCTTTTACTGACAGTATTGAAATAATACTACATAATATATATTTTCATATAAAACTTGATAGGTAACAGTTTCTACGTTAATTTTTAAAAAGACGTCACCAGAGTTAAGTCTGTTAAGACTGTTTGTACGTGGAAAACTTATATATTATGCTTAATTTTTAAGAAATGGTCAAAATAAAATATATTTCAATTTTCAGTCAAATTAAATCCACTAATTTCTGATGAATATAAATATGATTTTTATTATATTTCTAATACCCTTATTACACTCGACGTATATAAAGATAACTCTGAGATGAGAAGAATGGCGCCAATTTACAAACATGGTATTTCGCGTTAAGTAGGTACGACTTGTCCGTGTACATACTACACGTTCCGTGAAATGTGTCAGACTTGTTACCATATACGCTTTAGGTATCTCATGAAATAATTGAGTAATTGAAAAAATATTAAATTGGTACACGCGTATTGATGAATATAAGCATATAATGTAATAAAAAATTGCCATTTTCGACATGTCTTGAAATGATGTCATGAAATGAACTAGGAGACATTTTCATTGCATACTCACATCGTACATACCTCTGGCCGCTACCGTCAGCAAGTTAATCGATTATTCTACGTCCAAATCAAAAAAGGTAAGGCCCTTGAAGGTCACGACCTCAATCTGGTTGACTTAAACTTAACTCTATTGTGTAGTGAAATAGTACACTATTGCACTACATAATATAGTTAATTAAAATATTATAACCCCGACATAATCTTACGAATAAATAATGCAAAAAAACTCACTCTCTCTCTCTGTTTTGCGAATACGATCAGCGAGCGTAACACCAAAAATTTTCTGTAACACTCTTATTTCGACCGCTTGTGTTCCGACATAGATACTAAAATTCGTCTTGTGGCAACCAAAACTACGAAAAAGCTATGAATTTGACGAAACTCATGTGTTACTTGTGTTGCAGTGAGGACAATAAGGGAAGATGGTTCAGAATGTACGCCTGGCGAAGTTGGACGACTTTTGATAAAGATACCTCTTCCGCCTGGATTTACATCTACTTTGTGGCGTGCAGATGAGAGATTCAAAAAAGTGTACTTTGAAGCCTACCCAGTAAGTTTAGTGTAACATATTGTTATTCACGATCTCACAAATCTAAAAAAACATTTTAACATATTGGCGAAAGATTATAATATTTTTCTTGTTTGTCTTTGTACGTACTAGATGTTGCCTGTGGCTTTTAAATTTTTATGATTTAGCAAACATGATAGCTGCCCTCTTAATGGTAAAACAGAACCGTTACCTGTAAACACCGTAGTTGTTACTGGTGCATCGCAATCATTTTGGTAAGATATTCTACATGTCTAACTACTGGCAAGCTGCCCAGCCCTACAGCACTGAACGAACTGAACGCTAGGTGTGTCAAAGGTACGTAAAGTACAGTACTACTATTTTAATTATGCGCTTCGGCTTTACACTATTTACTCTTTTTACACTTTATACTTTTATTTTTAAATTGGCTGATCTAACCCAAAGTTAAGCGAAATAATTAATTTATGTAAGAATAACTTAATACACAAACAACTTAATACATAACAAATTAATATATAGACATCTTTAAAATACATTCGGATTTCCGAAGCTTGACGAATATAGCCGAAGCGCATAATTTAAATAGTATTACTACTACCTACGTGCTGCACTAACAGGGACGAGGTGTTGTAGTGTAGATAAGTTATGTATGTTAGTGTAGATTTTCACATCATTTACTTCTTTGAAATAGTTTGCAGCCCGAATGGTTTGTTTGGTTTTAACCTGTAAGATGTTCTTGGATGTTTAAAAAGGAACTTTTGGTTTTATAATTAAAAACATAGTTGTTAAATTATTAAGCTATTGCATAGTTTCTATTACAGGCCTTGAGCATGAAGACCGAATCCAGAAATTCCGTAACGAAAATACCCTAACACCTTGCATTTCGACCTGTACAGCGGTGATACTTTTTAGTTTTGCCATCTATCGATGAATAGCAGATCTTTTAATGACTTTTTGATAAGATTGTCTGTTTAGTTAAGCAACTCGCCTCTAGGTGGCATTGGTTGTATCGGCATTACTGCGCATACGTAATCCTCTTCGCCCCGCAATCTGGTGACTCATGCCTGCTAATGCAATAGCTTTACCAGTTTAGCAGTCCTCGAATGCCACACGTGTTTTTTTATTTACAGGGTTTCTATGACACTCAAGACGTCGGTTGGATTAGCACAGAAGGATCGGTGTGGGTGGTAGCTCGAGCAGACGATGTCATCAACGTGGCTGGTCACCGTCTCTCGACAGCTGCCATCGAAGATGTTGTGCTGAAGCACACACGTGTGGCGGACGCTGTGGTCGTGGGAGCCCCAGATCCCACCAAAGGCGATGTCCCATTGTGTTTGTACGTGATGAGACCACCACAAGACGGTAAGTATCAGTTACGACCAGTTTCCAAAACGTCTATCAATTTTAATCTACGTTAAGTTACGAAGAATTTAATCGTTTCGGTAACTGGTCTTTAGCTTAGACACTAACAATTTGTCAGTTGTTAACAGCGTAACGTAACTTGTAACGTTGACTAGGTTAGCGTTCATGAGTAATGCCATAGATAATAGACCATTCACGAGGTTCAGTTCTGATCCCGTCCGCGTTGGAGGCAGGCATTTTTGTGATGAACATCAATGTCTGTGCTTCCGGGTCACATTGTTTGGTATTTATTTTAGTTTATATTTCAATATTTGCATATCTTTAAAAAATAGACAAGAATAATGTTATTTAAAGTAATGAAAAAGTAAGCTTTCTCTATAATGTGCTAAATGTGTTAATGTTTTATAGATATGAATACGAGTATATTTGATATTTAATTTAAATATTTGACTAACACCCATAATAAAAACAAAAAATACTAATTTTGAATTGTATAATTTGGCTAGGGATAATTATTTATTTACTAGCTAAGCCACCAAACTTTGTATCGCTTGACATTAACAGCTACTAACAGTTTGTATGGACAAAATTGAAGATTGATTTCTCCAGTTTTTCTTTCCATAAGAACCTTATTCTGACAATGACCAACCAAAAAAGAATGATCAAAATTGGGCTCTCCGTTCAAGCGTGATGCGACGATAACGCGAAATGGCGATTTGCTTTTAGTATCGTATATGATATGAATACTAAAATGTTTAGGATTATAATGCGGATTAATGGAAAGTGCAACAACAATCAATTTTCATCGCGCTATCCACTACCTGCTTACCGTCTGCAACACTTTAATCGACAATAAGTAACATAATGTAAAATTTATTTCTTTTCAGACGAAGAAATAGTAACAGAGAGCACCGTTACTCAAGAGCTCATATCGCTGGTGCGGCACTTGATCGGTCCGATCGCAGCGTTCCGCAAGGCGGTCGCGGTGCCCGCCATCCCCCGCACGCGGTCTGGGAAGGCCCTCCGCGGCGCCATCACCAAGCTGGCTCGCTCCCAGCGGGTCAAACTTCCATCTACCATTGAAGATGCCTCTGTCTTTGGTGAAATAAAGCTAGCATTACAAAAACTTGGCTACGCGGTCGATGCTCCAGATCCAGAAATGTAAATTAAAATAAAACTGAAAACATACGGTCTATCCAAAGCTATAGAAAAAATAATGTAAATATTTCAAAACATATTACTTAGTTAAATGCTCATCTACGGCTCTTAGTATTAGTTATAGTGTAAATCACTAGATTTTAAGCGACAAAAATGCAATAAAACATAGATAACGGGTTTTGATTTAATATTATACGAGTACATATTATAATAAAAAAATTGCTTATTCTCGAGGTCAGCCGATTGATGCGAAACTGTACTGTAAAGGATAACACCCATTTGAACGGATCGGGATGGGGCGCATCGCATCGCAATAATTCGTCTAGATGTTTTGCAATGCAATGCACCCCGACCGCTCCTCCCCGTCAACAGTGGGCGCTATCTTTAAAAGGTTGATCAGCATAGGATTGAATTAAATCGATGTCTTCAATACCTAGCAAGTGTAATAAGATAAAAAAAAAACATTTTTAAATATCCATACAACCGATTCCTAGATAAGTTCATAATTTCAAAGTTAAAACATGACGTGTTAGTGTTTATTTTGCCTTTAAATTTATACCTAGAACAAGTACCTAAATAAATAATTGCTAACTCTGAAGTAGTCTGAACTGCTACAAAATAATAATAATATAAAATAAAATATTTAAATTATATACTTAAATACTGTAGGTATCTACACAAGCCAGAATTAAGTTTATGCTAGTTACCATTTTATTATCATATTGCGTGTAACTTATTATTGAATTGTATATTTTAATTAATTAAATCATAGTCTACCACGCAGTATATAATTAAAAAAATACCAATAGATAAATAAAATTGTTGCATTTTTTACTTAAGAGGTTACTCTTCTCACTTGAATGAACTTAGTAATACAGGCTCTTGAAATTCAGCCACTTCTTACTACTGTTTAAATATGTTGTATGATATTACTAACCTACAGCTGTGAGGGATTAATGTGAAAATACGAGCTAAAACAATATATATACGGTCAAACATGCTAAAATACAATAAAGCTTAGCATTTTCAGTTCATTCGGAACCAAGTTAGCCCATAATTTATGTCATAAACGGTAGATATGCGTAATAGGTAAGTAGTCATATTTTTGTATGTAATATGTTGTTATTTTGTGTCAGAAAGTAATTTATGTGAATTAGTTGTAAGCTGTAGTTATTTAAGCTTAATAAAACAATTATAAAATTGTTTTGTAACAACTGTTTCTCCGCTTGATGATTCGCCGAGAGAATTTATAGTTTGTAAGTTTTGAACAACCGATACAACGATTCCCTTATAAGAAATTCGACGACAGGACTTTTCCACTACAAGCGTGTCATCCCGTGACAGAACAATACCGTTAATTGATCTTCCGACAAGAATTCTAAAAACACAACATGGCGATGTTCAAAGAAAACACTCAACATGGCTTTGATTTTTGAACGAGTTTGGAGTGTTTTTTTCGGTTTTAGTTCAGTTGAAACGCGCCACTCCAACGCTTCTTAACTGTTTTGCATGTCAAACTCTTTTCAATGTCAAACTCATGCAATTGAGTTTTTGCAGAAAATTTAGGTAAGTCTTTTGCGACAAGCCCAGACGCATCATGTTATATACACAAATGGTTAATTAGGGCCCAAAACACAAAGCCGCGCTGCTAGAAACGGCAGTCACTGTGATTGTAGCGTCGCGGCACTATTTATTTATTTTAAACGGAATGTTTTTTTAGAATTCATTAATAAAAGAATTTAATTTAATGTTTTAATAACAAATAAGCAATGAGTTTCTCACTAAGGTCCACGGTAGAGACACGTCTATGACGTCGCAACGTCATCCACAACGCAAACCGACGATTATAGCGTCGCGGCGCCGCAACACGCTTATGTGTTTTGATCCTAAAATGATACAGATCAACTCGCGAGATACAGAAGGTTCGGCGAATATCTGTTCTCTGAAAGTTGAATGAGGAATTTAAGACAGTGTTTCCTTCACTTTTGAGATGTCATTATTTTTTTTATGTTATAGGAAGGCAAACAAGCAGACGGATTTCCTGATGGTAAGAAATTCACGCCGCCTATAGACACCAAATATGGTAATGGTGCGTTGCCTAACTGAGGTCAGGATGTTAGGCTTCGAGCAAAAGTAAGTTTAAAAGTAACCTTACCCTCCGAACCAGAACACGTCATGACGTTATGGCGGCAAGAATAGGTAAGGCGGTGGTACCAATCCGGGCGAGTCGCTGCGAAACTCTACCACCTAGTCAGATGTCACGGTGTTAGTGATGATAAGCCTATGCTCGCCTTTTACGAGCTACCTGGCAAGAAAGGTAGATGGTCTATTCTGCAATGGAGCCCGGACCAACACGGGGAAAACTTTATTTGCAGACGTTGATGGCCTACCAAAGCAAGGCAAATCTTCTATCACATCTCGACCACTTTTGAACGCTTTGTACCTACTACTCATGAGCACGAGCAACTCTGACACCGCGCTTAACAACAACAACAAAAATTTGAAACCATAACGAAATAATCGATTCCTGATACTTTTTTGACTCAATGTATTTCATTTTTGAACAAAACATGTGAGAAAATCGGACCAACAAAAAAGTATCTATCGGCGAACCATCGAGCGGAAAAACATTTGTCGGTAAAAATTTTTCGAGTCCGGGGAAACTGAAACTGTCTGGTCTGAGGTAGGCCTTTGATCGTAGTCAAAACATATAAGGGACCTCGGAATTGTGACCTACCTTCCCAAAAAAGAAAAGATGTAAGTAATCGCGTTCCAAATATACAAAAAAATCAAAATAGATCATACCATTAATAACCTCCTAGTTTTTGGAGTCGGCAAAAATGTGTCTACATTTAAATAAATATGTAATTTGGTGATATGTTTTCCAAAACTTAACTTTACATTTTTTCGGAGCCTTTAAGCCTGTATACAAATCTAAAAATAAATGTTTAAAATAAAACAAATGTTTTTTTTGTATTTTTAAGCCATATTTTAGTTTAAATTATGTAGCCTATAACCTAACATCTTGCAAATTTGCTAAAGTAGGTATAGGGGATATACCGACTTGCAGTCTTTAGGTTCAGCTTGTAAGTATTTACCAACGTAGGTATGTTACCTAACTAAAGTTTTTTTACACTGGTCACTACGTTAAAATATATTTATGTTGTTTTATTTATAGTATGAGTTTTCCTGGTCTTCATGCCGAATATATGTGAGATAACTCGATCGGCTCTCTTTCATAATTATATTATTAGTATTACCTGCGAGCATGTTACCTGGTAGAACGGGAGGCGGAGGGTGCACTTGCCCCGGACCACAAAGACTAGGGGCGGCCTCCAACCGCAACCCTTACAGCCTGTTTGTACCCTAAACACCGTTTTTATCGTACACAAACTTTCTAAATTCTAATGTAAATAATCTTAGTACAACACTTACGCTACTCATACGCGTTGTGGGTGTAGTGTGATGGATATTTAGTTTTTTTATGATATTGGAAGGTAAACAAGCAGACGGATTTCCTGATGGTGGGAAAATCCCGCTGCCTAGAGACATCAAAGGTGGTAATGGTGCGTTGCCAACCTGAGTTACCTTAGTTTTCCGGCTACCTTACACTCCGAACCGGAACACGTCATGACATTATGGTAGCAGGAATAGGTAACGCGGTGTTACCAATCCGGATGTGTTGCTGTGAAACTCTACCACCTAGTCAGCGGTCACGGTGTTAGTGACAGCCTTAGAGTGTCGGTAAGCCTATGCTTACCTTTTACGAGTTGCCTGGCAGGAAGGTAGATGGTCTATTCTGCAAAGGAGCCCGGACCAACACGGAGATGTCTGCATTTCCGTTTCTGAGTGTTTATTAAATTTATTCTGGTAACTATTTAAGTATTTCTATGCATTAGAATCTAGTTGACTAGGTATCCTATAACACAAGCATATAATTTGCTTATTTTGGGGTTAGATAAAAGTTGTGTGACTTGTCCAGGGATATTAATTTATTTATTTATCCTAAAATTGGTCACGTTTTAATTTATAGGAAAATATAAATATTCATGCAATAAACGCGTTACCTTTATTCAAAAACTATCCTAAATTAAAGCTGAAATATAGTCATAAACAAAATAATTTACATGTTGGAGGAATTAGGGCACAAGTAAGTATTTAATACTTGAAAGCCACGTGCTTAAAAAGAATATGTTATATACCTACTTTATGTCATGCATAACAGAACAACTTGAGAGTATTGTTAACATAACTAGAAAACATGGACTGCAAAAAATAATTTAAAATGGGTCTCCTGTAATATTGAAAAACAGCAATTGTACCCTTGTTCCATCGAAGTTGCGTTATATGGAATAGGCTTGTGTACTGAAACGTACTTTACGGTTGATTGTTTTATATAAGTACATTTTACAAAAATACCTACCTGATATATTTTTCAAAAACTGATCTCAACTGCATTATTTCTAACTTTTTATGAAACCTTTTTTATTTTGACTCAAAGATCCTCTAAACTCTAAATTCCTGGGCGGTGAATTCATCACAACAAAAAGCGTAAATAAAGAACTTTGTATAGACCAACTATGAAATAGGTGTTATATTAACAAACGTAGATTAAAGCGATTAAAAATTTACTCCAAGGTTGAAGTTGACATTACA
Source organism: Calephelis nemesis (assembly GCA_002245505.1). Classification (NCBI taxonomy): domain Eukaryota; kingdom Metazoa; phylum Arthropoda; class Insecta; order Lepidoptera; family Riodinidae; genus Calephelis; species Calephelis nemesis. The sequence continues at coordinate 79,976 of NJDD01010042.1, forward strand.
CAAATTCGGTACCTACCTAGGTAATAATAAACGTAGAGTAGAGATATAAATCTTTACCACTGTACTCTGTAGTAGAGATGGAGTACCTGAAACATAGAAACGTGTCTAAGTAAGACTAACCTACAACTACCTAATTTAAATTAGATCTTTTTTTCCTTAGTTTTTGCCAGTAAACGTCGTCATTTCTATCGTAAATAGATATTTGCCATTAGTCAAATCGGGCTTAAATCATATTTTAAAATTAGTCATAACTCGTCAAAGAAAGTTACGCGAGATAACTGAGTCTTAGGTAAAGCGGTGGCCTCATTACTCAAGCGCATTTAATGAGATTTGTCATACGGAACTTTAGCATTAAAATGACATTTGTGCTCTATTCACAATAATGATATTATCGTGATCTTTGGCGACTGCAGGCCGGATCGGGGAATGCGCGCGGAGTGCCGAGCGGAAATCTCAAAAAGGCACAGTGAGCATTGTTCCATACAAAATGTATGAAAGCGATCCAGGCTGATTATTGCGCTGCGATACGCCTTGTCTTGGCCAGTTCAAATGGCTATATTTAAGTGTTATATCGAATAAAAAATATCCCAGATATATTTTGATGAGAAAGAATGAATGATCTTTTTTATTCACAAAAAACTTAAACGTTTGTACTACTCGACCTTCGTGGAGAACAGTCGAATTCTGATGACGCTTTGGTTGCGAAGCGAGACGTAGTTTGAGTTTTTATTAGTTTGTTTATTGTTAGTGCTAATAAAAAAGAAGTATGTACAGCTGTAACTGTAGCTGCAACAGTTTGGTAGAGCCGGATTTATTTGGGATCTTTGGCTTCTGGTAAATCCAATCCGTTTCTGTCATCTTCTATCAGATAATTTTTCATACGTTACTAAATCTTAAAACCGAAGTAAATTTAAAATTGCCATTACTAGTTTGGTCATTTATGTTGAACAGGGGACCTACCATAAGTCCTTAAAACAGGAATGTTTTAATAGGTTAACTACATCAAATTTTCGTACCATGACGTCCCTAAGTAACCTTGTTGCAGGATACTTTTTCAATACATCTACATAGCAGGCTGCTACACAATAGGTATCATTCATTTATTTCGTACCATAACGTCCATTGTGAACACTAGCAGTACGTCATAATCAAAGGTCTTAATTGGTAATTTTTTATAAGTTAATGTTTGCTATCGGACATAATTTATTGTTTGCCAAACTGCCCCTTAAAAATAAAAAAGTAAATAATAAAAATGTTATGTATTGTGATTTTCGTTGATAAATGTAGGAAAAGACTATCAATAAGTATAATAATTATTCTAACATAGAAAATTGACAATAACAATTCGTTACGGGCCTGGGGCCCTACCATGAACGCCTATAGCAGTATTATTTCCATCTTGCTAAATGTCTGCATTTATAAGCAACTTTATGGTATACGTCATAAGGTTGTCTTTCTCGACTGACAATTAGTATTGTTGAAATAGTACTGTTTTAAGAGCTTATGGTAACCCCCCAGTATTCTATATATGGAGGGGCAGACAAAAAAACTTAGACTATTTGCTTAAATCGTCATTTTCTACACACGTGTGTCTCAGATTAGTACCTTGTAAGTGTGGCAAAAAATTAAAACAAACTAGATAGCCAGCATTGTTTTTATTACAATAACAAGTGATCTACGCATTTCTTCACAATTGACAAATATTTTCTTACGATTTGATTTTTGTGTACAATTTTGTTTAGCTAAAATGCTAAAAGTTAAAACTAGTTGTTGTTTCGAGTGTTTTCTGTTGACCATAGACATATCTCTTATTTTTAATACATCAATTAGACAGGAGTCAGGACAGTATTGACAAGTTGGAAGTTGACATTGACAACTGACAGATGACAAGTTAATGACGCATACAGTGATTCTTGCTATTGGAATTTAGATTTTCTTATTTAATAACAATTAATTTATTTATAACTTAAAAATATATTTTATACGCTATAATAGTAAAAAATACAGCATAATCATTAAGGTGATGTATGTTGCTGTGTAGAAATACAACCAATTAGATATTCCGAAATTCTAAAACCGGCTTCAAGGTACGATATTGTTTTCTACTAAAATATTTAATTGCAGAAGATATGTAACTAAAATTTCAGTTTATAAGTAGTCCACGTATCACATCTTAATGCGTATTGGTAATGCAATATTTTCCTTAATATGGATTAAAGATTTAAAGTGGCACTCCCTATTGGAATTTATTGAGATAAGCTTGATAATAATTTATGATGAATCGTTTAAACGAGACACATATTTTTTCAAATAATGAGTGTATCATCTTTAGTAGGTATGCGTAAAACTGAATATGTATCACTGCTTTTTATGATTATTATGAGAAATTGTATTAAAGTAAAATATTTTTTTGACATTAATATTTCAACTGCAATCTAAGTTAAAGACATTTAAAGCTCTCTTAAAATGTAACGTAATACTTATTCAAATAATTAAATTCTTAAACATTATCCTATTAATATTATAAATGCGAAAGTTTGTATGTATGGATGTTTGTTACTCTTTCACGCAAAAACTACAAAGGCGATTACGATGAAATTTGATATATAGGTAACTGAAGACCCAGAATAACATATAGGCTACTTTTTGGGAATGGGACTTACGTGGGTGAAACCGCGGGGCGCAGCTAGTTTTTAATATTTACATTGTGCAGTTTTTTATTAAAATCTTAAAATTAATAAGGATATTTGTACGATCCAAATCGTACATCAAGCATTTTTAGGTTACAAGAGTTAGCATTTGTGATGCACTTAAGTAACTAGTAATTTATTTTATTGAGTTCAGTACGTGTTGGTTTATCAAGACGATCGCTCGTGCTCGCACACCTGGGTCATTCATCATATCAAGGATCAATCATTATATCAAGTATATTAAATATCAATTAAATATCAAGTAATTATCATTCCTGGGTCATTGATCATTATTTCAACTTATCAAGTAAAGGTGTGTAGAGTCAATCAAGGACGCTACATCCTTTTTGGTCCTTCGAGCTGGATATTAAAAAATATATATATTAAAATATTTTTTTATTTAAAGAATTGCATTTAGATTTTGTTTCAAGCTGTAATTTACTTTTTCAAAACAAACCTAAAGATTATATGTTACGATTTGGAACAAAATATTGTTAATGAAATCTGTATACTAACCAAAATGTTAGTAACTTGTATACACACTTTTTTAAACTAAACTCTTATATACTTTTTCACATTACCCTTTATGTTATACCTTAATCCACCAGTTTCATATTTAACAGCATCATAACTATATAGTTATGAGATTTTTTATGTTAATGTTGGGGATTGGTTGTTTCTTACTGATGGCACTTGAATACAAAATGTTAATTGTAAACAAACCATAACAAAGTGATACCACTGCAAGAGTTTTCCCTTAAAAGAGGTTACTGTTTCATACATATTTCTTACATAAAACAAATAAAATTATATGCCAACTTGTAGAAAAAACTAACTTTGTAACTTGTATTTCAGATATCTTCTACCAGCATTCTGAATCTTACTTATCTACTTATTCCTTTTTTTATAATTTAATAAACTCTGCAAAATGGTATTTATATTAAATTAAAAATAGAAATAAGTTTTGCAATATCAAAATAACAGCTTTTTACTAAATGTTTAAGAAAATGAGAGTAAGACAATGTTTGAGTAACAAAAAAATGTTTGCATCTTTGGTTGTAACATAGTGGATAGAATGTATATTATTTTTTAATGCATTACACAACTAACAACTACACAGCTCTCCGTATGGTACGAGACGACTATGGCCTATAGTCACCTGAGTATAATATAAGGTTCGTCACTCTAGGGTGCAAAGGGTGTTAGACCAAATGTCGAAGTCTATGGGTATGACTAAATCCATATGACTACATCCTCCTGATCCAAAAATTAGGATATTTTTGAAAGCAGTTTTTCTAATAGTAATAATCCAAAAATTAAAATTCAACTAAAACATGTCAGCTTTCAAACATAAAAAATGCACTAAAATTGTTCCATTAATTCAAAAATTATGATGCCACAGACAATCATACAGACAAGTTTAACATATAACAGTTCTTGTTTTCTCCTTGGGGTTAAAAACAATAAAAATATGAAACTTAGCAAAGTCTATAGGTAATTGTTTGTATATTTAAAAAAAAATACATTGCTATTGAAATGCTCTATTAGTCAACAGTGAGGCTTAACATATAATCATAATACTATGTTAAGTGTTAGTACATGTGTATCCAATTTTTGTCATGTTTGTGGTAAGATGTTAATCTTTGGAGTTTGTTTTGCTTTGATTAATGTAAAAACTAACTGCATCTATTATTGTTGTAATAGAGAAAGTATCATTTGGATACTAGATCAGAATAACAGTTGAAGAATACATGCACACTACACTACACTTAGGGTAGGTTTGACATTATTCAATACATTTTCATACAAGGAAGAGGTTACAATAATTGTGTTTAAAGTTTTTATGATTTTTTATAAATTTAATCTAGGCACAGCGACTGCTCTATCATTGCGAATTGTTTTAAAAAAAACATATATTTTTGAAAGAGTTTGTAAGTCAGGATTTCATACTGGAAATTGAGGCAGACATTTTTGTAGTTTGACAGTTGACTACATTTCAGTTATAATTTATATTGAAATATATAAATGAAATTGCATTCTAAAATTGCATAATTTTGGAAACAGAAGAAAAACAAATTTATGGGACATGGAAAATTTACATACAAATTTTTATTGTAAATTGACAAAATTATTGTGTAGACATTCTGCAACTCATTTTGAACCCTTTGTCAATAAAAAAAAGTTGTCTTCATAGTTTAAAGCAACTTCGAGCTCCTAATATTGGTAAATAAATCTAAAAAAATTAAGATTGATATCACCAAATGGTGATTTTTTAGGGAACTATGAATTCGGATCAAGAACAATGGGATTGAAAATACTGATTTAAGCACTATTAAATATGAACAATTGAACAAATTTGCTTCTCAGGTTTGAAATAAGTAAAAATAAAATGACTTGCATTTTCTCCAAAACTAGTCTACTGAGCATGACGTGAGTGTTACTCTCGCTGTTGATAAAGAATACTTAGTGTTATTACGGTAAAAAATTTAAATGTCCAATTAGGGGTAAAAAAAAACATTGTACCACACTCGTAAATAACATAATCTCTCAAGTTTTCTATGTTTTGATAGACTGAGTAATGCAAAAAGTAAAAAACAAACTAATGACGGTTTACGAAACACAAGCACATATGAAAATAACTAAAAAATAGAAAATAGTCTGATCGAGGCAAAACTGCAAAAAACCGACTTCTTTTTGAAGAAGTTTCGCAAAAACTATTGAAATAAGCACTCATCCTGTCCTGTATAAACACACTGAATTAAACAAGACAACTACTATGTCTTTTATTTCTTAATTCTTAGAAGTTATGACATGTGTTTTAGATGTGGAAAGCTGCTACTGATGTGGCAATGCCTCCGCCACCTGAAGCAGATGACTGGGAGACTGACCCTGATTTTGTTAATGATGTGACGGAACAGGAGCAGCGTTGGGGTCCTGGAGGAAGACATGTGGAAGCTATTGAGTAACTATCTACACCTTAATTGTACGCATCTAGTGGCCCGCCCCGGCTTCGCACGGTTATAAAATATACATATAAACCTTCCTCTTTAAGCACTTTATCTATCAAAAAAAAAACGTTGCGCAGTTTGAAAGATTTAAGCATACAAAGGGACGATAGAGAACGCAACTTTGTTTTATACTATTTAGTGATTACCTAGTTTTATGGCAGTCTTTGATGTCTCAGGATCAAATACTTGATTGTTTTTCATTATGACTCTGACCTTTACTATTTTTATTATTTAGTTCTGTAATGCCTACCCACATTAGAACCTTTAAATTACTGTTGTAACTGGTTGTTGTAACAAGGCCAATTGGTTACCTTTTTTAAGATATGTTCTTTATAATTATTTAAACTTTTATTGTCACTTTACATCCTTTTTCCTTCGTCCACCTGGACCACCACCTGGTGATTCTGGTTAAAGCCAGGTTCCACAACTTCCTCCAATTTGCTCGACTTTCAACCTCCTCTAGCGACGGATTATTGGCTAGCATATCTGTATTCATAACGTCGAACTATCGATTCTTAGCTCTACCTAGAGATCTATGCCTGACACTTATAGATTAAGGAATTTATTTTCCATGTGCTCCTTAGCACATTACTATCCTTGTGCACATTACCAAATGACCGGAGGTGACTTTCTTGAATTTTCTTCACTCACATCGAGACTAACGCGTATTCATTATGAATACAATCTATTCGTAACTTTTGTATGGACCATCCATGTGAATAAAGTTTTTTCTGATTATGTTACCAGAAATTGATGTTGTGTAGTAAGACATTCACCAGGAATAAATTTTTAGTACTTATGTCGATGTGAATGCCAGAAGCATGTAGTCCAATAATGAGGTGTCCAATTTTTTTTTGAAAGCATGGGTTAGCAGTTGCGAAGTCACAGCGAGGCAAATACTGATAATTGCCATAGCCATGCCCACCATGAACATGTTCAAATACAAGCGGCACAGCTTCTTGCGACTGGTGTCGTAGGGAACTAGTATTAAGCTTTGTTTACGTTGTAACCATGCATCTTGTATTTTGCCTCGGATAAAAATTATAAATTTTGAATGTGCAACATATGTATAACATAGTGATTAGTTTTTAAACCGTATCGTTATGCAAAACCTTTTCTTCATCAAACGTCATTACAGCGATCCACTTGAAGTAAACTATTCTGGAATTCCTGCGGCACGACTATGACAACACCGTTTCTACCCAGACAGACTCGGCATATATGGTATAGGTGATACCTTTTCACATGTTTCTTTTTGAGCGAGATCCTTCGTCTTGCGTCGTTTTCGGGCGTCATGAAGTTGCGAAGTGCAAAAGTGTAACGATTCTAAACTTCTCACTTTTTGCGCTGAATTTTCTGGCTCACTATAAATATCTGTTAACTATATTACCATGTAACACGACGTCGACCGATGACCATGTGGATGCACGAAGATCTAAACACTGGCACCTTTTAAATTATGTGGAGTACCCAAGAGCGATATCAATGATGTGCTATTTACTCGATAGGTGCTCAGGGCTGGGTCGACCATCGACTCGCTTGATCCAACTACCGACCGTTTCAATTAAAAGCACCACGTTGAGCAGTAAAGAAGATCCCAACTAAAATAGATTGTAACAAGTTGACATGCAACCAAGATATAGCAAAGTAGCTAAATGATGCGTTCTGCTTCAGTATGTCAGAGTCAGCAGCAACTACATTTACCAACAAAAAGTGACCTTTGCATACTGGGAACCTACTTAGCTGTATAGCACAAGTAATTGGAAAACTCAAACGGAAAAATTAAGACTTGTGCGATGACTCCGGATGGAGATCAATAAACTCGTTCAGGATTATAGACGTACTCTTTATTGGACAGACCTTTCTGAATGGAGGAATGCCCGTTATAGCTTAAATGTTAAAGTTCTCTCAAATATAAATAGTAAGTGGACAAAGCAACAGAGAACCTAAAGACACCATAGGTGGTAACGGTGCGTTGCCTACCCGAATCCGGCTACCTTATCCTACGAAACACGTCAACGGCAAGGGCTGACGTTATGGCGGCAGGAATAGGCAAGGTAGTTGTACCAATCCGGCGAGTCGTTGCGAAGCTCTACCACCTAGTCAGATGTCACGGTGATAGTGACGGTAAGCCTATAATGATTTTTTTGCTGTGCTGAGGAGAATGAAAAAAGTGACTGATGTAAGGTTGACGAAGCAGATATAAAATATGAATGTGGATGGGTGTAAGGACCCGGGGTGAACTAGGTTGACATCCCACAGACATTTGACATTTAAATCGTTCTAGTTGTATCCAAGGGTATTGTCAAGAGTCTCCGAAAACGGCGTATTTGTCTGAAAAGGGTAATGAAAGGGGAGGAGGTCTGCAAGGATAGTGACATTTGGCACTCAATATTTTCTGCTTACCTCATTAGGGACGTAGCGTGGAGATATGTATGTACTTATGTATGTGCGTGCAACGAGTTAAAGCTTACTGATTATATTAAAAAACAGTAATTTCGGTAAATATTGTACTGTGTACATTTAGGTTTAATTACTGAAAATGAATCACCATAAATGATGATAAGCACCCCAGTGAATATATTTCCTCTCAGTATCGTTATTTAAATGGTCATTGTCCTGTCAAAGATTGTAACGTTATACATGCTCTGAGATGCTGTTTTGAATTATTATCACCTGGTGATATGATTGAAAAATTCAACTAACAAATATATTAGAAACAGTAAATCTGTTGAATTTTGTTTTTATTAATTCAGGAATATCACCATATCAAAATCACTGCTATTTCAACAATGTGAATGCTTTGTCTATAAGTTTGTACATTTATAAACTACTAGCGGCCCGCTCCGGCTTCGCTCGGGTATAAAATATACATATAGCCTTCCTCTTCAATCACTTTATCTATTAAAAAGAAACAAATCAAAATCCGTTGTGTAGTTTTAAAGATTTAAGCATACAAAGGAATATAGGGACAGAGAAAGCGAATTTGTTTTATACTATGTAGTGATTTATGTAAGTAATTAGATTGAATTAAACTTAAACCTTATTATTACATAATAAATAAACAGACTTACTTCAACCAAAGGTTTTATCATAATTATCATTTCGACACCTCCTCGATTAGATAATTGATCTAGCGGTCCGGAGTCGGACTTGAATTTTTGAGATCGAGGTTACAATCCCTGGGTCGGACAACAAAAAAAAATTAAAACGTGTATGTAATTTTCTAATGAAAATAACGTTGCCCGGGATTGGATGTGTAGCCGGTTGACGATAGGTTTGCCTTCTTTCACATTGTAGGGACTCAGCTTACCACATCGGAATCGGTCCATCCTTTCAAAATGTATGATACGAGACACCGCTCGTTTTCCGTCGGGGGCTAAAAATAGCAGTAAGTGAAAACTAGGAAGAAAACAAATTTTCCACTACATGAATAACGTAGACTTGACAAATATGAATTTCACAAGTGAAGAAAATTAAAATTAACCATAGATAGTATACATAGCATTAAATACATAAGCTAAGAGCGAGGGGACTTAATATTATTGTGTGATTAACTATTGTCGTATTTTATAGGAAATTTAGGCAAATGTTTTGATAAATTATTGAATGAAATTTGAAAGGTAAATTTGGCTGGTTTTTTAAATTAATTTTTGTATAAGTATTAAAATAGTTTTTTTACAGTATGGCGAAATTGAGGGAAGAAGTCCTAGAGGCGGACAAACTAGCAAAGAAAAAACAATACGAGGATGGGCCACAGTCTTCTTTTGGGTATGTACGCTTTAACTATACTGGGCAATATCTGCAACTGAATTTCCTATTGCGCTATTTCAACAAGGAGTGGATAGGTTATAAATACATTTTTCAGTTTTATCGTTCTCTTATTTTAAAAGTTATAGGGGAAGGGGCACATTTTACCACTTTGAAAGTGACTCTTAAAAAGATTATTGATTACTCAATATCACTTTTGAAAACCTACTCAAATACACCCCACACTTATGGAATTAATGAAACATTTCTTTCGAGTTTTAGTTCTAAGTATGGGGAAACCCAAAAAAATATTGTTATTTTTCTATATTTTTGTAAAAATCCTATTGCGGTTAACAGAATAAAACTACTTACGAATTTTTAACAGCATAGCTCCTTTAGTTTCGGAAAAAAGTGACTGTGACATACGGACAGACAGACAGACAGACAGCCATGACGAATCTGTAAGGGTTCCTTTTTTGGTTCCTTTGACCTACCCTAAAAACAGTATAGGCAACCTTTTTTCACTGCCATTACAAATGATTTTACTTTAAATAACGATATTTATGTTATTTCTTTTTTTATATATTTACGTAAGTTAAAGTTAACTGAGTTGATTGAAAGTTATCACTGCCGCCCATGGACATCCTCGCCATCAGGAGAATCATAGTTGATGGCTGATCTTTATGGAATGAGACCACTCTTTTTTTTAAAGGTTCCTTAGAATCGGCTGTGAAATACCGCTCTTGGTAACGGGTTCCACAAACGTAACCTTAACTTAACTTATAATAAAACATTGAAATGTTACATTTTGAAAGGGGCACCTGTTCATGAATTAATAAAAAGTTTCGATTTTATTTAGCCGTTTAGGAAGAGTTGGATGATACGATACATACACGTACAGAGTTACATATTTGTAGACTGTTCAAACAATAAGAAAGAGATATGTTGCAGGTATGGCGGCAAATTCGGTGTACAAGCTGACAGGATGGATAAATCTGCGGTAGGACATGACTATGTTGGGAAAACAGAAAAACATGTTTCACAAAAAGACTACGCACAAGGTGAGTATAAATAAATCTTTAATTGAACTTGGCTCTTGTGTACAATCGAGATATAATTATTTATTTCCAGATTTTATTTTTATTTTTTTTATTTCCAGATAAATATTTATACCTATATGTAATCGCTTCTTTGATCTAGCGGTTCACTGGTCGAACTTGACTGCATGAGGTCCCGGGTTCGATTCCTAGGTCGGGCAACAAAAAAAAAGAAATTTGGATTATTCCAATTTTCTGCTAAAAAAACGTTGCTCGGGATTGGATATGTGCCCGGTTGGCGATACACTTGTCACCCATTACATTGTAGGACTTAGTGTTTTCGGTTAGTTGTGGGTGCCCTGGTTGTGCCTCTGCCTATCACTTCGGGGATATGGGCGTGAAGATACTTTCTTTTTCTTTATATGTACCTACCTATACCTATGCCGTAAGTTTTAGTGCTTACATGCGACGTTATTCTACCATCGAGAAATGCTCTTTCCGCTTGTTTTGTATCCGGTCCCATCACGTTCCAGGGTTCGGCGGCAAGTTCGGCGTCCAGTCGGACCGCATGGACGCCAGCGCGGTGGGACACGACTACGTGGGCAAGGTGGAGAAGCACGCCTCACAGTCAGACTACTCCAAGGGCTTCGGGGGGAAGTACGGCGTGCAGACGGACAGAGTCGATAAGGTATGACCTGTAACAGGACTTAGGAGATCATTCCAGGAGAAATGTCAAGTTGACAACCATTTATATCGGCGCAACGTTATTTTTATGTTATCTCAATGTTTGAACATGGAGGCGGTTTACCGTTTGAATTGTAGATAACTTTTTTAAGGAAGCGTTTGGTTTTTTGTATGACAGTTATACTAATTGCGAAGTTGTATTTTTTAATACATTTTTCGACAAAACAGTAAAATACTCCAGTTATTTTATTCAGCTTGTTAAAATTACTCAAAACATATCTGATGGAAAGATGGTAAAAGTTGTTTACTCTTGAAGTCGCTGAAATTATATGTTTCTGTGATAATCGACCGCCTCCTTGGTTGGTTGGTTAGCATACTCGTCTAACTACATCGACTGTCGCGAGGCTCGGGTTCGATTGCCGACGGGGCAGGCATTTGTGTGATGAATATTTAGATGTTTGCATTTCCGGGTCTGGGGGCTTATTAAATTTATTCTGGTATATATTTAAGTATTTCTATGTATTAGAATCGTTGACTAACACCCATAACATAAGCATAATATATAATTTGCTAACTTTGGGGCTAGATTCAATTTGTGTGACTTGTTCTGGGATATTTATTTAGTTATAATATTCACTCCGGTGTCCAAAGATTTTATTATTCATTATACAAATGTATATTATATTATATGAAAACAAATTTATATTATATGAAAACAAAATATATGCACTTATTAGTTTCATAAACCTTCTTTCGGTTAAGAGCTGGTTTGCGTGAGTCACCACTCTCTATGCCATTAATAAGAAGAGACCAAATACAGCGAATTGACAATTTCGCCAGATTACAGCGGTGGTATAGTTCAGCCATTTAAATAAACTTTTTCCGTTACCGTAGACCAACTAAATCGCAGAAATGTTATGACTTTAGAGCGCGGCGGGTTGGGAGCACAAGGAGCAAGTGGAGAAGCATCCCTCGCAGAAGGACTACGCGGTGGGCTTCGGGGGAAAGTTCGGGGTACAGGTAGACCGCCAGGACGCCAGCGCCGCAGGCTGGGACCATCGCGAGGTTCTCGACACGCACCACTCACAGAAAGGTCTTACACCACTAGTAGTTCTTACCTATACTTAGTGATAAGAATTAGACAATTTCTCTACATGAATATAATTTGGTTGTTGTAGATTACGCGATCGGTTTCGGCGGTAAGTTCGGCGTGCAGACAGACAGACAGGACGCTTCGGCAGTGGGCTGGGACCATCAGGAGAAGACGGCGGCACACGCTAGTCAAGTCGACCATAAGAAGGTACATGATGTTTCTTTAATTTAATTATTAACATTAATCTTTTAACAAACTAGTAACATAGTCTCATAACTATATTTTAATTATTGTAGTGTTAAACAAAAACATATACCTACTTTTAACTTTACACTATACCAATTGTGTTTTAACTATCCAGGTTAACTTTTATTTGATAGTTCTGCAAATTTTAAAAAAATAATTGTAAATTATATGTATGTCACCAAAAAGTTAATTCACTTGCTTGACTATTTTTATTGGTTAAAATATAAAGGTTAATCTTTTAAATTTCAATCGAATTGTGACAGACCAAAGTGTTACCGATTCTGAAATCGATCGATCTGATAACATTAAAAATAATTTAATTAAAAAACACAATTCTATTTTTCGATGCAAAATATTGGACACAGAGATATAAAGTTAACAACGCATTCAGTAGAGGCCGCCGGTGACATGCTGGTGACTTCACGGGCAGTACGGGCTACGGCAAGGCATATTTATACGGCAATTGTTTATTTGTTATTGAAATTTGGCCATAATATTTAAAATGCACTTTCATTTTCATTGTAATAAAATTTGGGCAATCCTTTAAATAAAATCTAATTACAAGATTTCTATAAAAAAAATTAGGAATATTTTTTTTACACTCTGGTGTGTTTTCACTTTTACAAAAAACCCAAGTTGTTAACTAATTTTCGGTTGAAATATGCTTTTATAGATAAAAGCGAACTTTCGACCTTGGTCTCAATGTTGGTAATTCAGATATTTTTGGGTATACTTTGAAATTATTTAACTTGTAATAAAAAATGTATTGTCAGGGTTTCGGTGGCAAGTTCGGCGTGGAGACGGACCGAGTGGACAAGTGTGCCCACGGGTTCGGGGAGGTGGAGAAGCCCAGCGCCAAGGCCAGGGAGCGGCCCGACGTGGGCCAGGCCAAGCCCAGCTCCATCCGGGCGCGATTCGAGAACATGGCCAAGGAGAAGGAACAGGTCACACCATCACCATTTGTTAACCGCCTTTTACATCGTATACGTTTACGCCCGCCCCGGCTTCGCACGGTTATGAAATACATATAAACCTTCCTCTTCAATCACTTTACATATATACATACATATCTTCACGCCAAGTCCCTTACGGTGTAGACAGAGAGTATCGAGTGCCAGACCTCACGATTCTGACAAACCTGTCTTGCTTCCTGTACATTCATTACCCTTTTCATACAAACACGCTGGTTTCGGAGACTCTTGACACCACCCTCGGATAATATCCGATTGATCTGATCGTGAAATGTCAGCCTTGGTCTCCCCGGGTACCTACATCCATCCACATTCGCATTGTATATCTGCTTTGTCAATCTTTCATCTGTCATTCATTAAAAAAACTCCGCATCAATATCCGTTGCGTAATTTGAAATATTTAACCATACAAAGGGTTATAGGGACAGAGGAAGCGACTTTGTTATATACTATGTTGTGATATAGATTATCAGATCCCAATGTTTTGGTTTACTTAAAACTATTTGGCCTTTTTTAATAGAACTTAGATTTTGAAGTATCCTATTCTTAAAATAGTGAAAATTCAATCCAAGTTTCAGGGCATTTTCTTTAATAAAAAAAAAACAAATGTATAATAATTTTTAAAAATTGTCTGAAGTCTCGGAATCGTAAGAGAAATATTTTGCTGCACAGCACTTTCCCACCAGTTGGTAATGACTTATGTGATCTGTACTCGTCACTTACGAAATGCTAAAAAAATATGACATTTCCTACGCAGGGGACCTGAACCAACATTAAGAAAAATTAACATATAAGCTTCTTATTTTAGTGTTAGATCAGTTGTAGTGGTTTGTCCAGGGATATGTATTTGTGAATGAACTATATCTCATAACTTCCAGGAGGCGCTGCAATCTGTCCAGAGGATACGGCAGGAGAGACAGAAACTGGATCGAAGTATTTCTGAAAAGGTACTTTTTATTTATTATCAAATTGTACTTCCAAACTAAACGCTTTATGCAACTGTTTAATATTCTTTATTTATACTATACGCGATGTCAAGCGTACAAGGCAAATGTGCAAGAAAGACTCCGTGAGAAAGCTAAACAACTGAGACGTGAGACGACAAAGCGAAGCGGCTAGTTCCCTTTCTTTAAAATACTATATAATAATAATATTATTTATTAACAAAAAAGTATTTGTTTTCAGGAAAAAGAACGAGTGTCAAAAGAAAAGCCGAGCCCAGAACCGGAGAAAGCGGAGCCAGTGCCGAAGGTTAGTGAGCCGACCCAAATCCTCCACTCCAAGGCAGAAATAGCTCCAGAACCGGCGCCTGAAGTGAAGCTCACCAACCTGCCCGATGTCACCCTCGTGGGAGACTCCGGTGAAAAGCAAGAGGAAAAGGAAAAGGAAGAGGTACGTTCGATGTGTACACTAAAATCGTTTAGTTCGCAGTTTATAACATATGTATTTTTGGGTGTGAGTTAATATTGGTACGTGTTGTGGGCAGCAGGGTCGGCAGCCCACCATCGTGGTGTCCCCGGTGGGCTGGGAGGGGGAGACCCTCTCGGGCGGGGAGGGGGAGGGGGAAGAGGAAGAGGAGTCCTACACGGCGCGAGCCCTCTACGACTACCAGGCCGCAGCCCCTGACGAGATCTCCTTCGACCCCGGGGACCTTATCACCAACATACTCATGGTGAGACACTCACAGGCACACACACATGACACATGTTTCTTAGATAATGTAATTCCACTACAACCATTTATTTTTTTAACTGCACACAGTATAACTACAAATCCTGACTTACAGTCTTTTCCACATATTAATACGTGATGCCAAAACTTTTTATGAAAATTGCGCGGATGTAGGAGCGTAAAATTTGGCACACTTATATTTTATGTGAAGGAGAAGTGCAGAACACTAATATTTTTCAATAATAATGCTTATAAAGTACAATAAATTAACAAACAAAACATTACCCACACTACCATGCATTTGACACACACAAACAAAATATATATAAAAGATCACAGATGGCGTTCTTATCAACGAGATATTAAAATTTGTTATGGTCGAATTTTAACCAATAGGCGACCACTAGTATTTATTAATTCATGATTCTTCGTAATAAATGTTCCTTGTCGTTAATTACTCAATATATTCTCGAGTTTCTCAAAATATTTTCGGGTTTATACTTTTCCACCGTAGACACTTAATATAATTCAATTATACATACATATTTTAAATAAACCACAATTTTCCACACCACTGTTGAACATCTTTTGCTACAATTGAGCAAACCGATTAAATATTTTGTGTAACTGCAAGTTTTGTTATTCGCAGATTGTATTTTAATATTTTGACAATTTTTTCTAAAATATAAATTATTCACAATTGTTGTGTCGGGATGACCATGTTACAAACACGCAAAAATGCACAAGTGATATGTTTTTGTTTCTTTGGTATCTTTTCTCTTTGTAAGTGGGTGTAAAATATATTTGATCCCAGATCGACGAGGGCTGGTGGCAGGGCCTGTGTAAGGGCGCGTACGGACTTTTCCCCGCCAACTACGTGCAGCTGCAGGACAAATAAATACTATTCGTTATAGTTTATACTCTTTGTTCTGTAACTTGGTGCGAATGTGAAATTTCAAAAAGTCATGTATAAACCCTAATAAGACCAATATTTAAAATTTGTTGCAAAGTGTTAATTTCAAAATTATATATAATAGACTACACGCCCATGCCAAAAATAGATGGGTCATATGAAAAGAAATGACCAAAATGGACTCATTCTACCTGCAGTTCTGAATTATCACCTGCTCTCAGTTGCACAGGTTACAGGTGACGGCATAGTGCTGAATTTTTTTATTTTATGCTCTTATATCGTCCTATATACGTCACTTGGTGGTCATATGACCCATCTATTTTTGGCATGGGCCTGTAATCTAAAAGGATAATGTGCCCATCCCACAGACAGACAACGTTAGAGACAGCAGGCTATAGCTAAAACAATAATAGACAGAGCTCTCAGACTTCAGTTTGTAATTAAAAATAAAAATTCCATTTTTATAATGATCAAGTTTATACAAATAGCCGTGTTTCTACTTTGTTGATGTTCGTTCATTTAGATATAAACTTAACTAAACTTTGTGACCTTTGTTGTACTTTTATAAATTAACTGTGTTTCAATTTTATATACATATTATAAAATTGTGCTCTAAAATGTTTCCTAATTTTGGTTATTTTACAATTTTTCAGAATGAATCTATGACAGGCTCTATTATAAATTCAAATAAAATTATGCAGTTCCCGCCAAAAAAATCTATATGTTTTATGGCGTGACAAAACAGGCAAAATAGTGCGCTATAAATGAATTGGATTTATCGGTAGCCAAAAATCCCATATATATCCAGCTCCACACAACACACACCACTAAACTGTTTTATTAGCACCAACAACACACACACTATTAAAAAAAGTTTTTAGTAGCACTATTTTGCCTGTTTGGTCACGCCTTAATACGTGAACACTTTTTTGGCGGGAAATAGCAAATTGAATAATTTTATTTGGATTTAAGTATGGATTTCCGCAAAGAAACTTCTTCTTCTATAAATAGGCTCTATTATATTTTTTAACTGTTTTTGTTAAGTGAATTGAAATTGTTGCAGAATAAAGAAGTAGCGTATAATCTGTGCCTAACTGATAAGTATTAGAAATTTGAAATCAATCAATTTCTACCGAAAAACGAACATTGGACAATACATTTTCAGGGGTAAAATTTAGAATGGCATACCCCGAATTTTACGAAAATGAAAATGAGAGGGGACTCTCTAGAGCCGTCCTTAAGAATCGCCGCAGCGCGGAAGAATTTTTTGAGAAAATTTAAAAGAAACTACCGCTCATTAAAAAAAAGTTCGCCTCGCCAAAAACTAGGCCGCACGCGACTACAATCCGCTATCGTTTACTAAAAAAAAGTCATCAACGCTTGAAAATTTTACTTTTTGTGTTGACGCGATATGTTTGGTTTTCGAATAAAAACGTCAATGCTCGCAATTATTTCGAACAGGCGAGGTCGGAGGACTCGGTACCGATAGTTTACGTACAAAATAAAACGTTAGCGCACCCAGTTTTCTCCTGGTGCATTAAAAAAAAAAAACCTAACACCTACCGTACTACCTTCGGTAGCCTTCGGAACCTAACGCATACATACGATACGCAAAACATATAGTTTTCGTACAAAATACTGTGTTCTATCAAGTGTCCCTAGCAAAAACTAACCTAAAATTTGATTTTTCAAGTGACTCTTTTGCCATGAAATTAGCATTTCTGCGTTTTTAAAACCATACTCGGGGGTTGCCCTGAACGTGTACTATCCGCCTACACACTTCACATCATTAAATGTATAGGTATGCTATTTTAAATCTAACCCATTTTCAGTTTTAACCTATAAAGTAGTGAATTCTTTGAACGTACGAGTATGACACTTTAAAACACACATGCCAAAATCATTTAAGAATTAACATATTATGATGTTATCTATTTATAAATAATTCATATCTTTAGTAGTATTTGGAGTCATTAGTGTGTTATATTAAACAAATTATGCACATAGAAAATTGATGTAGAGAGTAGATATAAAAACATTGATACAAGTGACAGCGTTGGTGTTATAAAAACACTGGATTAAGTAATTCAAAAGTAGCACCGTTGGTTATCTAGTATCAGTAGATCAAATCTCGATTGCTATATTCAAACATTGCTTGATATTTTTAAGTTATAATTACATACTATTCTTTGATTACTGAAAACACATTAAAAATCCGCGATTTGTCGGGATTGATTTTTTTATCTAATTAACGATACATACGAGTTCCAATCTAAATTTTCTGGAGAGTCTTTAAAATGTATACACAGCTTTTTATTCGCATTTACCATAATATGTATATAAGAATCGATACTAACAAGCTGCAGCAGTTAGTTTGTTCATGTTAAAAAAACAGTGACGTCATTAACCTAGACCAACATTACCTTGACTACATTAAGTTTTATAAACAAATATTTTTCTAAAATGGTTACAGTTAATAAATGTAA
>NJDD01010042.1:98784-114189 GCA_002245505.1 Calephelis nemesis
TCGTTTAACGGTTTTATTCCGTGGTTTTTTCTTACGGTTTTTACTATAACTTTTTTTTTAGTTCGGTCGCGCAGCAAAATCCCTATCTCCTCCAAGCCTGCCCTAAGGAACTTCTTTCCAATAATATAGTATCAGTGACTTTTAATTTAAAATAAAAACAGTTCAGGTTGACAAATTAACTCATTTTAGATAATACTTTTTTGTAACTACCCTCACGTGGGCCGTGTTTATTAGTCGCGTTGGTAATATTTTTTAGTATAACCAATAAAGACTGAAAGCATGATGAACTTACTAAAAATGTAAGCAAATATATGAAAGACGATGTTATGTCGATGACGTCACTATTTTTTTTTTCTTGGAATAAAGTTAATATATGCTTCAAGAAGCCAAATGAAATTATGTTTTGAATTGTTAGTGGTAAGTTTTGTATTCCATAGTTTAAGAAATATGATCCTGTAAGGAAATCCATTGATATGGAATTGTATGAATATTGAGAAGTTAAAAGTTTATTGTGAAATAGTTGACAATGAAATGTTTAGACGGCTTAGATGTAAGATTTTTGTATTAAACATTTACTGGGACGAATAAAATAAGTATAACCAAGCTTATGCTGCTAGTACACTCACACGGTCGGATGCGACATTGGAACTTTTTCGATACTATGATATAGTAGCATAATGTGTTTTTTTAAAGTATGTGCACTCCCGCATCCCCAATGGGTTAGGCAGAGACACGACTAGTAGAAGCTACTAAGTCCCGTAATGTACCTAACGTTAATCAATTCTGGGCATTAGAAAATTGAAAATTCACAATTAATTGTTTTTTTTTTGTTTTTATTTGTAAAGTTTTTTGAAGCACAAGATTATACAAATTTTCAAATATGTGCATCATTTTATATACATCTGATTTAAAAAAATAATAATTTGTATTTCAGTATATGTACAATAATAAAAAAGGAAATTATTCGAAATGTTGACAAAATTTGTGAAATTTTTTGTTTTGTGAAACGACATTTAGCCTAACTTTGTGAAAGTCTATTTGCTCCGTATGAGTGAGACACACTTGTGTGTCACACACACACACACGACCGTGTGGTAGTGTGTCGCCGCGGGTGGACGGTGTGCTCGCAGCATTACAGCTAAATCAACTTTTATAAGCATTTTCATTTGTTACGATAAAGAGGTGACGCAACTAACTTTAACTGTCATTTATATATACATGTGAAACGCGAAAGACGAATTTAAGTGTTTTTTATGAGATGGGAAAGCATTCAAAGAAACGGATTTCCTTATTATTTCACAAATACGCGTCGTTTCTTGTATTGCTGGGAGGAAATGATGGAATATTGACCTAAGGCTCGCTACCTCACGCTATTGTCGTCTTTCGGTTTGGAGAGAAGAGTAGCCAAAAAACTAACGCGAAAAGTTTTACATTCCAATTTGAGCCAACCTGCGCCGACGCACTATAGCTATCAGGAAATCCATTTCTTTGCATTCATGGGATAGATTTAAAGTAGAAATAATTACGACAGTTGTATGTACGAATGAATACTTACATTTTTATAGTTTTGTATTGTCATAGCAGTTTTAAAATTGTAAATTGTAAGTATACAATAATCATGATGTTTTACGAGAAAACTTGACATCACAAAAAATAAAAAAAACAACTGTCACCCAAAAAAGAGTTACAAAAAGTATTTGACTAGTAACAGTATCGTTTGATATAAATATTACATCAAAATCTGTTCAAGTATTTAGATTATATGAAAAATGAATTCAGATCTATCTAAAATTGTCAACTTCATTTTTCTGGGCAGTTGTGCTGTAAACGAAAAATAAAATTTCCTTGTAAAACTAAGAATTACTGCCTGTGAATATTGTAATTTAAATGACGTTTTGTACATTGAAGTATAACAATATACAATTATTAGTATTAAAATAATTACCGCGTTCTTTATTATCGACTCTGTGGTCTAGCGGTTCAGGTGCTGGTCCTGATTGCATGAGGTCCCGGATTCAAATCCCGGGTCGAGCAACAAAAAAAATTAGTTTTACTTATTTTCTAATAAAACATAAATGATTCTCGAGATTGGATATGTGCCCGGGTGGCGATAGGCTTGCGACCTATCACAATGTAGGACTTAGTGTCTTCGGCTAGTCGTGGGTGCCCTGGTTGTGCTTTTGCCTTCTTCGGGGATGTGGGCGTGTAGAACCCTTTTTTCAATGAATTAAAACGGTATTTTTTTCTTGGCAATTAAATCTATTTTGTTTTTTTTATAATTGAGATTGTAGATACTTTTGTTGATTGGCTGTCAAAATAATAAAATTATTAAGTTAGTAAAACTAACATAATTGACAAGCAGTAATTCTTACATATAAATAGGACACGTTATAAAATAACATATGATAATCTAACCTCATTTTTATTAATGTAAAAATATTTGTAATATTTTAAAAATGAAAATATATTTACATGAACAATATCACTTTGTTTTATTATATTTATGTTTATAAATGGTAACCGATTATGAAGACATGAGTTTTATTGCTGGTAGCCAAAGAAGCAGACGTATTTCTTGAAGTTGATGGTAAGAAATTTAAGTCCCTTTTAATAGAAAAGGTGCGCTATCAAACAGAAGCATGTATTTTGTCAAAATTTCCTGTACGGCGGTATCTGACTAGTGGAAAAAAGGTATTTTTTAAGCCTTTAAGTTCGATAGCAAACTATTATTAAGTACATTTATTGTATACAGCTGCTGCAACCGACTATAAAGTTAACGAAAAATATTGTAAATTGTGCGTGATAGAAGAATAAAATAAACCGACAGAATCTGTATTTAAAATGCACAAATTGTGTAAAAATCCCTAAGATACTTCAACAAAAATGAGATAGGTACCCAAACAAAATACTGCGCAGGAGATTCACTATTTTGTTGGTTTCGTTTGAAAGTCGACATCAGCAATATTTTATTTCGTAAATATTGTGCGACGACAAAATGGCGACTGTGAAACATAATAAAAGTCGTCAAAGAAATACATGATTAAATATAGCTCAATTATAAAATAAGTATAGCCAGTCGGATAGACTTGGGAACACCTTTAGTAATAACAAAGTTACCTACTGTAGTACACACAAATTGCAAACCATACAGTAAGCCAATTATGCACTTATGTGTGTAATAAGTAATACCTAGTCAACGATATTATTAGGTAGGTAAATATATATGTTTGTTTTCGAGAAGAGCAATCTTATATTTCAAAGCTTTCTGAAAAGGTTTGCTCTCTGTTTATGGTATTATTATTATTTTCGCGTTGCTGTTGTGTTTCATTACCGGCTTTTTATTTTCTTTCTTTTTTATAATATTTGAAGATGTTAATAATATTATAAAACAGAAAAAATAACTTAAATATAATACATACAAAAATTTTCATCACACAAATCTTCCCCAGATAGGAATAGAACTCGAGCCACGCGAAAAGTAGGTAGGTGGAGTTATGCGTGTATGTTAGACGTTAACCCCTCGGCCAACGAAGTGGTGAAACTTATAGGTACCTAATTAAGCTTCATAAAGTGTGGACTTAGGTCTTTTATTCGATCCAAGTGAATTTTTAACCTGATCCTTCATGCAAGTAGGTTATCATATCAATGTCCGACTCGACACATGGATTTCAGAATCAAAGAGTTGGTGTGTGTCGAACCTGAAAGGTGGAGATAATGAAGTCAAACAATGTAATTCCCTTTATTAACTAGCTTATAGATACCTACTGATAGCGGTAAAACGCGTGAACCGCGCCGCGTACTGAAAGTGCGAATATACTGCGGGTCCCCGACATTGCTTCCGACAGAAGAACCTAATATACATATATACCTAATATACAGAAAGCATACCTATATAATAATAAAATATCTTTATTTCACGTAACCCTATTATAAAAAAGCACTAACTATTATAAAAACAAATTACACACTATTATAAAAAAAGTATCTTCACGCCCATATCCCCGAACAGGTAGGTCGAGGCACAACCAGGGCACCGACTACTAGCCGAAGACACTAAGTCCCACAATGTGATAGGTGACAAGCCTATCGTCAACCGGGCACATATCCAATCTCGAGCAACATTTTCTTATTAGAAAATCGGAAAAACCGATTTTTATTTATGTTGCCCGACCCGGGAATTGAACCCAGGACCTCAAGAAGACAAATCCAACACCTGGACCGCTAGACCGATAATACACTATTATGTTATTAGCGCTAACAATACACACACTTTTAAAAACTCAACGTAGGTACGTTTCGCTTCGTAACCGAAGCATCATCAAGAGAAGAATCGTCTTGGGGGAAAATTGCAAATTAAACAATTTTAAAAATTCGATGCAAGAAACGAAAGTTATGTCCATTCTAAAAATGTGAATTTCATCGGTGATGAACTCATTTGGTGGGTACTCAGAATTGTGTATCTGTAGGACATAACTACCCGCGTTAACGGGTTAGAAAGGAATTTAAAATTTCGCCACGGGACTTGAATCCTCAGTAGCTCAATTGGTTAGAGCATTCGTCGGCTTGAGACGAAAGGTTACAGGTTCAAATCCTGTCTGGGGCGAAATTTTTTCTTTCTTTAAGATTTATAGAAATTTATCCCACGCACAGGGCAAGTGCTAAAAAAATAAAAAAAATAAAAATTCGAGTTATGAAATTGCTACCTGGTGATGAAACGACTGGACTGTTTGCAGTATTACTGTGCTCAACTATAAAATTGCATTGAAATACTTTGCACTTTCAAATGTAGATGAACAAACAAACATATTCATTATGTTACTGTATACGGTAGCGTGGGCTTCGTGACGTACATAAATAAGCCCGCCAAAATATTTCGGCACATTAGAATCAGCACAACCAAAAAGATAAACAATGGCAGTTAGGTGAGTGCTTTACTTAATACTTACTATTATTTCATGGAGTCAGATCTCGTTCAAAAAGTAGAATATTGCGTAGGTAGCTAGTTTAATTCAAACTTGCTAATTACCACTTGGCGGACATTGAAAAACGAAGATTTGTATCTGTACTGCGTTACCTCTCCTGTATCATTTGCAGTAGCTACCTACCTAAAGCTTAAATTTTCGATCAAGTCACGTGTCCTGACGCGAGTTTAGAGGTTTTTACCCATTCCAGAAAAGTGCGCAACGTCGCTATAGAAGTTTTCACTTCAAAAAGTACAAAGGTGCATGTATCTAAAACTTTTTATTTATTTCAGCAGCGAGATTCAAGTTAGTCTTCTCATAATATGGGCTGTAGTTCTAGGGCGGCATATTGTCAACTGCTCAGAGGGAAGTCTTTGTACCACCACCTCGCAAGATGGACCGAGAGCCGCCCAAGTTTGTAAGGCCCTGATCACTTTTGTCCAAATGTACGCCAAAGCAACAAATCAGCGAGTACCAACTAATCAAGGTACCTGCATACGTCACCTTATTACTTAAAAAAAGTATCTTCACGCCCATATCCCCGAAGACGTAGGCAGAGGCACAACCAGGACACCCACGATTAACCAAAGACACTAACGTCCAATGTTAATAATGTTTCTCTAAAGATGGATTTCAAGCAAACTGATAGATAGCTGTGTATCCGCCGGCCTATCCTATACCTAATTGCCAATTTATCCTGTCCACAGATATGTTATTGGCAAGCGATAACATAAAAATGGATCAAAATATAAATCTTGGACAGCAAGTTTTGGATTATGATTGATTATTAATATTGGCCGTAAGTCCCACATTGTGATAGGTGGCAAGCCTATCGCCAATCGGGCACATGAACCGCTGAGGCGACTAGGTACTATTACTTGAACTGCTAATCATTGCTTGAACAAAGGATGAGATATTTTGCAGTCATACTAATTAGACTTCAATCATTAGTCCATTATATACAATTGAGTTAAACAAATGTACATCAATACAATTCCGAATCCCGTTTCAGAATTTCGTTTCGAAAAATCGGAAAGAAATTTAGTCCATAAAAATTCACATACATTCCGTTTGGCAAATTACATTAAAAGTGGCAGGTCAGGCAGATTGACTGATTTCGAAATGGAATTAAAATTTTTCCTTGCGCGGAATTATTTCGAAAGTAGGTATGTGGCGGAACTTAACATTGATGTTATTAATTAAAGTTCATTGTTCGAATGATATACAATTCCAAAGTCATAAAATTCAACCCCCACAAAAGATATGCTGTAATTGCCAATATTTTTTTAATACAATTTGATTTGAGCGGGTTGTAGTGTAGCTAGATTTTAAGATTTAACTTACAAGGAACTAAATTTTTGTATTTTAAAAATATTTTAGAAGTGTAGAAATTGTTTCTATAGTTGATTCCTATGTTTTTTTTTAGTTTTGAATGTATCTTTGAATAGGCCAAGCTAAAACTGCTTCTTAAAATGAGATGTGATCTTCTATTTTGTGATGATTATATTTATTTTATACTCTTTCATCGGTTGTTTACTTTTCTTATTTTGGATTTTGTTCTAGAACTAGTTCGAGAGAATCCTGAGCTGCTTGACATCGGCATGAGAAGGAAGGACGTGGGACATTGGCAGATGTTCATCGGATAACTACCGACAGCTTATTTCATAATAATTATGACAGCATCATATTATCTATAACATGGTTCTGGCAGCAGCATGTGCTCGAAGAGAACCGGTTTCTTCACATTAAAGGGGTGTTTATACTTACCTATGTTTTTAGTTTTAGTTTATCACAAATAAAAGGTTATTGTGTTAAAGGAAGAGATTTTTTCATTTTATTTCTGTAAATACAAAATCTTCTAACTACCTAAAAACATTTAATTAAAAAATAGCAGTTTGAAAAGCAACAAAAACAAAAAAGAGTAAGCACTTCATACATTCTGTCAAAATATCGGAAATGGATTATGGTTCTAAAATCAATTTTTGTTTTATTGTTCGTATTAGATTAGCATAACTGATTTCCATTCAGATGCGGAGTTTGAGTTGCATAAGTGCTTTTACAATGAGTTGGTACCTATTGATTATGTTCGCCGTTCGGTAAGTTACGTGTCGAAATCTATGACACTTTTGGTCTAAAAATGTTTATCTTAGTTACCAATAGAGGCGCTGTTCGAAGTTTTCATACAAATAATTTACAAAGACGGTAGCGAGTATAGTAAACTTGACAAGCCGTAAACTAATGGTAAGGGTTCTAAACCTTTACCATGAGTGTTGGTATGAATTACGTTCATTAAGTTACGTGTCGAAATCTATCACACTTTTGGTTTAGAAATGTGTTTCTCTCATTTACCAATAGAGACGCTGTTCAAAGTTTTCATACAAAAAATTTACAGAGACGGTAGCGAGTATAGTAAACCTGACAAACTCATAGCAAGAGCTCTGTTATTTATATTAAATACAGTCCTGTTTCTAGTTATATCATATTTAGTGTGTATTGTGTTGTGAATTTCATAATGGACAAAACATCGAACAAAGAGTTTGTCTTAAATTTTATATTGTCAGTGGAATTTCGTGTTCAGAGTCAATGGAAATGTTACAGAAAGCTTACGGTGTATACGGCTTTTTTGAAAACTCGTGCTTTTGAGTGGTACAAAACGTTCAAAGTGGTCAAGATGTAATGGAAGATTTGCGTCGCTCTGGTAGGCCAACAATTTCTGCAACTGAAGTTGAAACAGTGACTGAAAATCCTCATTCAACTTTGAGAGAGATACAGACTTAGCTGTCAAACTTTCTGTATCTCACGAGTTCATCCGTTTCATTTTAGCTAATCATTTGATAGTTAAGCATGTCCCCGCTAGTCCCATAAGACCTGAATTTTCTCCAATAACTCGGAGTCGCTGAGAACATGCTAGAACGAGTCAATTCTTAAACCCAACAATCATAAAACGCATTGTCACTTATGTCGAGACATAGGTTTATGAGTTTGACATGTAAACTAGTCAACAAGCTTCGGAGTAGCACCTTCCAAAATGAACCGAAACCGAAAAAAATAAAGCCAAACTTGTTAACAAGTCAAAGCCTTCTTAAGTATGTTCTTTGTTGCCGCACAGTCAAATGATAATTAAGGAATATCATTTAAGCGTTATGCGGCATGTAAGAGAGCAAATCCGTCGAAAAAGGCCAGCTTTATGGAAAGAATTTTTTTTTTGGATTTTGCACCTTAAAAATGCCCTTTCGTACGAGGCCATTATTGTGAAGAAATGTTTGAGCAAACACTCAACAAATACCATCGAATAACCATCATATTTACCACATATGTCCCATGAAGACTTCTCTCTTTTTCTTAAACATAAATTACCACTTCATGGCACCCATTTGTACCTACTTGGTAGAAGATAAAAATGAGAATTCACCTCGAGAACTGAACCCAATTCTGGAAACAGCATTTAAAAATGTTTTGGTGATTGGATTATTAGTTGTGTGAAAGTGTATAGTTTTTCAAGGAGCATACTTTGAAAGCGATGAAATATTTTTCGATATTTTCCTGCTACCTCTTGACAGGGCATTACATTAAGAATTCACTATATTAAAAACCACAGGTTACAAACAATACCACCGTCACTTCGTCTATTAATAATTATGGCAGAAAGTGTGAGTGTGCGTGTGTGTGTATGTGTGTATGTTTGTGAGAGGGAAGGGAGGACTAAAAGAAAAATAAGTTACGCTTTAGTGAGTCTATTTTATGGATGTACTTATATTCGCATTAATTCAAGGATTTTAGCAAGAGAACAGAATAAACTTAAGAATATTGTTATTAATAGTAAGATTCACTATCTAACTAGGATAGTTAAAAAATGGTAGAACTTAACCAGTTACGGTTATATAAGTAGTTAGGTTCAGGTTACACGATTTTTTTATAGGACGGAATGAAGTTTTGTAAGCCAGGACATATGTGCTAGATTTCAATGAATTATTTCGGAATTATCTACAAATCCTAGGGCTGCAGAGAACATAATATATTTAAGTCGTGTCTGTTTGGAAATACATATTATAGAACTCAAGCTATTACGTGTATTAAATGTTTAAGACATACTTATTTAGGCATTTCACAGACTCCGAATGCTTTAGATCAGGGCTTCCCAAACTGTGCGTCGCGACGCTCTGGGTCGTCGTGGAACTGGTCCAGTGAGGTCACGTGTCAAATGCGACCGAGTCGAGTGAGTTATCAAAACACACCAGAACAATTACTAGGCTTGTAATCACTATAACTGGTATCTATTTTTGGTCCACGAAGTGCGGGCTGGGTTAAGAGGAGTCGTAAAAAATAGAGCTTATAGTATATAAGTGGTAAGTTTTTTAATCCGTAAGGAGCGCCTCCTTCTCTGACACTGAATGGATTAAGGCGCATCGTTAAATCGCATGTCATAAGGGCGTCACAGTACAGATAAGTTAGGGAAGCCCTTATACAATAAAAGAACCTGCTAATAATAAAATAAAATCTTCACAGATTTCCTACAACACACACACGTCATACCTATATTGAGTACTATCTGTTTCTTGTACTTTATACCGCCCGTCCGGTGTCCAACAACTTTTTGTCCTAATTTTTTATTTTATTAATTTTTCTGCTGTTCAGGGCTACGACAAACTAAAAAAATAGAATTTCTTTAAATTTGGTCCAACAGTGCTCGGGTTATAGTGTAGGTAACAAACCTGACTATCTTTAACATATTATATAATTATTCTGTACGAATGTTTGTCACATAACACTTTCTTCACGGCTAGACCGATTTGGCTAAAAAAACACGGACACAACACACAAAACAAACACAACACAGTTGGACCCACACAGGTAGGTGGCGCTGCTGTCACCAAAATTATATGTATCACCAGAGATTATTTGGTATCACCAAATTAAGACGGTACGAAGTTCGCCGGGTCAGTTTGAAATACAGATTTGTGAACATAGATCTGAATTGGAACATAACTTTTACTTCCAATAAGTTTTAAATTTTACGACATAGACATTCGGAATAAAATCGTCGCGTTGCCCCCAGACAATACGCAAATATGTTACTATTATTGCTTCACTATAAGTAAGGCTTTTAAGGTTCAGGGGGCTGATTATGTATCTCAGTGGCCAACTAAAAATGGAAAAGTGTACATCAAATAGCTGTGAAATGAAGTTATTTGTGATTGTTATTATTATTGTATTTCTGTTGGACACTGGAGATAGCATATATTAAACACGTTATTTGATAGCTATTTGATGTACACTTTGCCATTTTGAGAGATTAACTGAGATACATAATCAGCCCCATGTTCTCGTTATTACTTTCTAGTACTTTCGCTCGTTCATGTATTTTCGAGAACCTTTTTCTTCGATATCATTAGCAATAAATAGTTTCAGATTTGAATCTAATTGTTGCGTTGGTCTTACGGTTGGTAATTCTTGACGGTACCCTTTCTTAAAAAATACTTACAAAATGTCATCTATTAAAGGTGTTTTTCATAACTGATATTTTTGTTGTACACCTATTTATATATACTATCTATACTGTACTCAATTGTAAAACTGCATAAAACTAACTCCAATTATGTCATGATCCAGAAGTGATCCCGTATAAATGTTATCAAGATCCGACTGTTGGTAACTTATTAATAAGTATACCTAAAAGTATACCTAAATAATGACGCATTATGAAAAAGATGAGTCCGTTCTTATTCTAATTTAAAATTAAGTTTTACTAGGTGGTAGAGTTCTGCAACGACTCGCCTGGACATACAGGCACCACCGCCTTACTTATTCCTTCCGCGAAATGACAATGCTCATTATTGCCGTGTTTCGGTTGGAGGGTAGGGTAGCCGGTTTACTTACTTACGCAGGAGGCTAACCATCCTAGCCTCAGGTTGACAACGCACCATTAGGTATCGCATTTGGTGTCTATAGGCGACGGCATTTCTTACCATCAGGAAATCCGTCTGCTTGTTGTCTCCCTATAACATAAAAAAAACATAAAAAAAGTAAGTATCTTCACGCCCATGTCCCAGAAGGTCACCCACGACTAGCCAAAAACATTAAGTAAGTGCGTAATGGTAGTCAAGCCAACCTGGCATATATCCAATCCCGGACAATGTTATTTATTTTAGAAAATTGAAAATATCCATTTTCTATTCGTTACAAACATAAAAGAAAAACATATAGTCGAAATGACAACCTTCTCTTTTGGAGACGGTTAAAATGTGGTGAATGAGTTAAGAGAGAGTTAAGAATATCTTCACGCCCATATCCCCGAAAAGGTAGGCAGGGGCACAACCAGGGCACCCACGACTAGCCGAACACACTAAGACCCACAATGTGATAGGTCGCAAGCCTATCGCCAACCGGGCACATATCCAATCCCGAGCAACATTTATTTTTTATTAGAAAATTGGCAAAACCCAATTTTCTTTCTGTTGCCGGGGACCCGGGATTCGAAACCAGAATGGTTAGATGTAATGGGCTGGATTGCAATCAAGCAGGCGAATCTCTTTAGTGGCTGTTTATAGACACCAAAAGTAGAATGGTGAATCGGTCACCTGAAGTTAGGATTGTTATTGATTGTATGTAAATTTACAAGTTTTCTTGCCACGTAACTGCAGTACGTCAGTTGTGAATAGTAACGTAATGATATCAGTAATGAATATTTGATTCAGACACTATTTCCTTCTTTTCTCACACAAGTAAACAATGAGCTCAAACTAGACCAGGATGGAATAAATATCCCCTAACCGATAACTGGTTACGAAAATGGCACGTATACCATATTATTGTTGAAGTGGCTTTCTTTATGAGTCGGTTTTGCATCAGTAGCATTACTCTTATAGCTGGTGATAAATATTTTCCATCCGGTGGCTAAAAAGTATCATGGCCAGCGTCACATGCAGCAAGCCTCTCCTGATAAGCACTGAATAACACAGCTAAGAATCCTATCTGATTACGTCCTTAATACTATGTAGATGTTACCGTAGGAAAAGTTATTAGGTTAATAAGTGCTACTAGTACTAGCCCGTTTTGATATTGATATAAAAGTAGTTTATGTATATACTTTGCTGATCATCCATAAGGCTCGGGTTTGATTCCTCACAGGACTAGACATTCCTGTTAAGAACATTTCTGCCTGTATTTCTGTGTTGGGTGTTTATTAAGTTTATTGGAGCATTCGCATGTTATGTATTTTAATAAATTAGCATCATGTAACATATAATTGCACTAGCGTGTTATTTGATTACTTTGGTTAGATTGTTTTGAAGATATTTTTTAAGAAGATATTTGAAGATATTTTTTTGAAGATTTTTTTTTATTTATCGATGAGCACCGATGCCATGGCGGCAGGAACAGGTAAAGGTATCGACTAAACTAGCTATTTACCTACTTTTTTATATTGCAATTGTTATAAATTGCATACTGATCGTATGAGACACCGTCGCATACAAACGCCTTATCATATGACACAAATGCTTTTCCAACTTATTGGTGACCGCTTAGTTGTAGTAATAGTACAGCTATCACTAAATCGACATGTAACATATTAGTAAATATTTAGCTTTTTGGTCCTGCCATCATAGACTCTTTCTTTGTAATAATTGGGTCCTTTGTAATCATTCAAAATCAATATGAGCATCAGTTTTACTTCTATTTAATTCTAATTGCTGTAAAAAAATTCATTGATAGTGTGACAGCTTTTTTCTTGCAACCATTTTCTTAACATGATAATAGGTACGTCTTTTAGCCGGTAGCTCTCTTATCGCTTTAGGCACTCGATTAAAACTTTTATGCACATTATGTAACAGCTTTGTTGAAGGATATGAGATCTACATGGTGGCATAAGTAGTTTTGTAGGATATCTGTAGGTACCCTAATCTAGAGTTACCTATCTTTAGCAGTGTTAAATAGGTTAAAATATTTACTGATAAAGTTTTAATCCTCTACAACATACATGCCTGTTAAAGTCAGAATTTTATGATTTATAATTAAAGGACGGCAGGTTTTTCAAAAGTGAATGGAAAAATAATTAAAATGAGGATGCAAGAAGTGTCCTTTTAATTACTACGGGAGCCCTAGTGCGGTGTCAGGTCTGTAAGGAGATGTATAAATAAGTGTTTTCGCTCCACAGTATAGTTAAAAACATTTAAGAAAAAGCACTTGGCAGTTGATCAAATAATAAAATTTCTATTTTTAAGGCATAGTCCCTAATTTTATTCGAATACTGTTAAAACATTAGTAAATAAGGTTGCAAGTTGGTCCAAAGGGTTTCTATGGTTTTGTAGATCGTGAAAAAGTACTTGTTGGGGTTGTAAGTAAGGAGACGCAATAAACGGGTTCCTGCTGCTACGTAGTCTATGTATTTAGACTGTAAAGTAAGTTTTGCGAGTGGACAGTAACATATCGCCTTTCTTCGAGAAATCTGAATTTTGCAGCAAAATTTAACAAAAAAAAAAACAAAAAACATGAAACTTGAAACTGTTATAATCACTTTATGCCACATACTAAGTAGTTAGTATGTTAAGATAACACTCTCTAGAAAATATCTCGCTATCTTAGGACGGGGATCATAAGACAGGTATGGGGATCTACAGGTTACCCTACCCTCTGTCGCGGAACACGACAATGTAAAGCATTTAATGTATGTATGAACTTCTACACAGCTTTTTTTATGTGTTTTTGTTTTTGTGTTGCAAAATATTCACATATAAATACAACTTTATAGCATACCGTTATGACGTATGTTATAAAGCTGTAGTTGATTTTCTCCGATAACAATAAGTATTTTTGAATAAAAGCTTTAGGAGCTCATAGTACAGCTGCAGTGATTTGCTCGGATTGAAAATACCCTTTACCGTTGCCGGCCGCCGTGATTTTATTCTCATATTCATGTTATAAGGAAGAGATGAACTAGCTGCAAATAAGAATTAGGTTAAAAGTTGGTATTTTTTTATGATTTAGAAAGGCAAACAAGCACACGGATTTTCTGATATAATAGTGTTGGTTCGGGCTCCTTTGCTGAGTAAACGGTCTGCCTTCCTTGCCAGGCAGCTCGTAAAAGGCGAGCATAGGCTTACCATCACTAACACCGTGACATCTGACTAGGTGATAGAGTTTCGCAGCGACTCACCCGGTTTGGTACCACCGCCTTACCTATTCCTGCCGCCATAACGTCATGACGTGTTTCGGTTTGGAGGGTAAGGTAGTCGGTAAACTTACTTTTGCTCGAGGCCTAACAACCGGACCTCAGGTTGGCAACGCACCATTACCACCTTCGGTGTCTCTAGGCGGCGTTAATTTCTTACCTGCTTGTTTGCCTTCCTATACCATAAAAAAACGGTATAGTCGAGATACCAGGGTTTTAAAATATATTCAATATAATATTTTTTCTTTCTTTAACATATTGTAAAAATTAATTTCAAGCATAGGATTTGCGCTAAAATTGAAATATTTATCGGTAATTAAAAACACGAAGTTAGTAAATGAAGTTGGCTAACATTTTGTTATCTACCCCTTGATGTCCAGCAAACGGCCAACTAATGGGAATCTGACAAGCGGTAAGTATATCAATAAGCTATCGATAATTTTAAGGTATTAGCTGTTGCCCGCTGGTTTGCCTTCGAATGTTTATTTAACTCTACTACAACAACCTTAGCGAATAAGATAAATAAAAATTTGGCTATAATTTTGGGGCCAATACAACTTGGCCACACGAAATCACATTTCTTAAATCCTTCCTAATCCTAATCGTAATACTAATTAATATTATAAATGCGAAAGCTTGTATGTTTGTTTGTTGGTTACTCCTTCAAACAAAAACTGCAGAACCGATTTTAATGAAATTTGGCACACACATAGATGGTAACTTAGATTAACACATAGGATAGTTTTTATCCCGAAAAAATGTTCCTGTAGGACCATTAACCACGCGGGCAACAAGTTTAGTACAAAATAAAATATTATTTTGATACTTTCAGTTGGAAAACTGATGATTTTTTGGACACATATTTTGTTTATGTTCTCGTTAAAAACATAAACAAACTTTTGTACAAGGCACTAGGAGTTTGGCTCGGCCAGGAGAGTTTCGACAAGAAGAAAAAATACTTCTTATTTAGGTAACTTACAATCTTCTCCCACATTGAATTTTGAAGGTCGGGTTGTTCCAGTTCTCCTGATTAAAATAGACCACCACCCTCTCTGCCTAGCAGCTCTTAAGAGGCGAAAACTGGTTAAACTTGACATAACTAATACAACCACCTGCAGCAGAGTGCTTTATAATTTGTCCGGGTAGAAATTCACCACCTTACCTGCTGCCATGGTACTGAAAATATGGCGACTTTCTAGTCCGAATCGTATGATAAATGATAAACTTGGGCAATAGATGGTCTATTTTATATAATTCATCTATTTATATAAATCT
>NJDD01010042.1:114935-131898 GCA_002245505.1 Calephelis nemesis
TTGTTACCCAGATTAAGACTTATTGAAATCAAAATAACTTTTTTGCAATTTTAATAAGGCTAATCTTATCTCTAAACAGAATAACGACATTAGCAAGCACTGACTTGGTGTGTCATCGTAGGGCTCTTAAAACCTAGTCTGGGCTCCTTTTAAAAACTGATCGCGCTATTGAAATAATTCAGCGATCTTATTTACTAGATTATTCCACGAATTTTGTTTACCGAAGTTCTTATTCAAAGAGTATTGTTTGCCAATCGTCATGATATTTGCAGACCGACCAAGTTTCCACTTATTCGCGCTAACAAAATGTTACTTTTTAAAAAGTCATAGCAGAGTTTCGTCACTACTAAATATTCAAGAAAATTTATGTATTTGGAGACCTTATTGTAACCCAGAACAGTATTTTTTGTTGTGAAATTATCACTTTATCTACTTGTTAAAGCATCAAAGGCATAGTCTGGTCTGAAGATTAAATTTTGACTGAGGTTTTAGTAGTTAAAGAAGATATCGAAGCATGGTTCAGAGTAGCGTTCGAGGTTTACTCTGAAAGTTTAAAATTGTCAAGGTATACTTTCAAAAACTTTAAACCTTGTGGTTGTAGTACAAAAACGAGCCGGGTGGCGCTATGTTTGGCTGTGTTGGTGTTGTGTGTGTACTCGGGGTCTTGTACACAAGCTCAGCTGTGTACCGCTGCCACCGATGACGATCCGCGCGCTGCACGCTTCTGCCAGGCCCTGAATACCTTCCTCGAACTATACGCTGAGGCGGCTGGTGAACGGATCCCGGAATATCAAGGTATTTTTTAATTATAATAATCGCCTTGTTGGTCAAGGAATTAGCATACAATCCTAGCTTAACTGATCAAACTTAGATTATTTTCTGAACAGGGACAAAGCTAGATAAGTTATTAACTATTTGTTTTTACATACATATATATCTTCACGCCAAGTTTTGTATGGGATTTTACTGCAGCAGCAGCAGTGGCCAACAATGTACCAACACACGTTGCCTAGACGCAAATAGTGGTAATGGTGCGTTTCAACTCGGCAACCTAAGGGTAGTCTCTGGCGTAAGTCAGTTGGCCGACTATCCTAATCCCCAGACCGGAACAAGATTTCAGTAGGTAAACTATTAAACATTCAGTAATAAAATAAGAAAATAGATGCCGTTTAGTTATGTCAAAGATACTACTGCTACTGAGACTGGAATGTCATTTAGAAATCCGACTGTATGTTCACCTTGGAATATATGAAAATAAAAAGCAGAGTGGGATAGAGTGTAGCAAGGGGTACTGTGTAATCGATGAGTGGTGCGTTGTACGGGGTAAAGGTAAATGTAGTAAAATAGGTAGTTTTAATCGATAGGTATTTATATTTTGTGGTAAAACTGCACAAAACCGACTTCAATTTTAATATTATGTCAATGAAATGCGTATTTATCTATCATCATCATCCTTTTTATCGTCTGCACTTAGTATAACTTTGTGATATTAACATAAAACGCTTATAAACACAATACTGTTCCACATTAATTTTATTAAACTCTAAAGCCCTTGGTTTCATTTTCGCCCTAACGGTGCCGCAGAATGAAAGCGAAATCGGTACGCTTCAAATTATTATATGAAACAATATACCTGGTGCTTTATAATAATATCACTCATCGAATGGTTAGTGTACACGCCTAATTCCACTTATCAACGAGGCTTGGGTTCGATTCCCGACAGGCATATGTTATGTGATAAACACATTTGCCTGAATTTCTGAATATGGAAGTCTAACATCAATTAATTATAATACTCGTATGTACATTAAGTACATAAATTACTGATTTTGGGTTTTTTATAATATTGGAAGGCAAACAAGCAGACGGATTTTTTGATGGTAAGAAATTCACGCCGCCTAGAGACACCAAAGGTGGTAATTGTACATTGCCAAACTGAGGCCAGGGATGTTCGGCGTCGAGCAAAAGTAAGTTTACCGGCTCCCTTAACCTCCGAACCAGAACACGTCAACGGTAAGCATTGGACGTTATGGTGGCAGGAATAGGTGGCCAATCCGGGCGAGTCGCTGCGAAACTTTACCACCTGGTTGGATGTCACGGTGTTATTGACGGCAAGCCTATGCTCGCCTTTTGCGAGCTGCCTGACAGGAAGTGCAATCTGTCAAGAGATATTTAGTAATAATATTTACAGCTCTGGTGCGGGAGTACCCTCAGCTGCTGGACACTGGTATGAAGCGTCAGGACGTGGTGCACTCAATAATGCGGATCGGCCGCCGACGATAGGCCTTCACCCCCCGACATCGATGATATATCTAGCCGGAACGTTAACTAATAAATAATTTTATTATGATTACTATTCGTTTCATTTTTAAAATTACTTAATATTATATGCTACGATCCTCTAACAATAAGGAACTGACAGAAAACCAGCGTTGCATATTTATTTCACGGTCTCATACTCTATTTTTTTAATTTATTTTATTATAACATTTAATTGTTTACTTCAGATTTATTAGTTTAGGTTTTAATTTGGTGTTGCTTTAATGTTAAGTGTTGTAGCTTATTTTTCCAAATTATAGAGATACAAAAACCGGTAGAGACATATCACGAGTCTATAACTACCTCTTTTATAGTTTTCTTTAATTCTCAAATCAATATTATATCAAAACATTTTTTAAAAAAATACAATCACATTACCAATTTATTTGGTCAACGCTATTCAAGATAATTATTTAGGAAGTGTCAAGTCTGCCACCAATAGCTGGATAGTAAAAACAAATGTCCTGCCTTTAGTGGCAAATCTACTTTTAAAATTATTCTGCCTTAATATTCTATTTCAATAAACTGTTCTTTATACCGTAAATAATAAGGATCACTTTCCAACTAATAGCTCTATCAAGAAGTGATTTGCGGCACAATACCAGCAAAGGTTATTCAGCCGTAAGTAATAAGGTTACCGGTTATACGAGTACGTACATTTTTTTATTGGAAGGTAAAAAAGCAGACGGAAATCCTGATGGTGACAAATTCAAGCTGCCTAGAAACACCAAAGGTAGTAATGTTGCGTTGCCAACCTGAGGCCGGAATGTTGGGCCTCAAGCAAAAGTAAGTTTACCGGCTACCTTACCCTCCGAACCGGAACACGTCAACGGCAAGCACTGACGTTATGGTGGCAGGAATAGGCAAGCCACATGTTGACCAAGAGGCAAGATTTACACTAAAAATATGGCATTAAAAGAAAGTACATTAATTATCAGAACAATTTGGGTGGTAGAAGATATTTTAAACATTTTCGGAATTATCATATCTGAGTCTATACTCCAGCTGCGATTCGTGCTAAATTTGCCCTTATAAAAGAATCTCTTTTTCAGATTTAAACTATTTTCCTCCTTTATTACATACATAATGGAATACTTTAATTAAATGTACGTTTTTAATTTCAATGGGCACAGAGCTATCCCTTTTTACGATTTTTACTAACCTCATGAAAAGCCCCTGTGGTCTAGCGGTCCAAGTGTTGGACTTGTCTTCATGAGGTCCCGGGTTCGAATTCCGGGTCTGGCAATGAAAAGAAAATATGGTATTTCCTATTTTCTCATAAAAGAAATGTTGCTCAGCATTGGATATGTGCCCGGTTGGCGATAGGCTTGCAACGTATCACATTGTGGGACTTAGTGTCTTGGGCTAGCCGTGGGTGCCCTGGTTGTGCCTCTGCCTACTTATCATAAATAAGATTTTTTTTTCATGAAAAGCAGTCAGCGCTGTTTTGATGCCACTGCGATACCGGTCTTAAAAGTTCAGAAACCTAAAGAAAGACTGTCTCTCTTTTTAAAAATACTAAAAAAAACTCTTTTAAGAACTTTTTCATTTATATGTTACTTATTTTATTGATAAATTGTCTAAACTACTTTTAGTCAAATGTCAAAAATATCAAGAAACAGATGTGACATTAGGGGTATAATCAAAGACGGTATAATCTGTAGATATGACCATTGCAGAATTTCTCAATGTTTTATAATTTTCTTATCGTGTTTGTAATTATCAATGAAATATCATGCGAGCCCGATCGAAGGGTGATCACAACGCTGAAGTATTGCAAGAATTACGTAAAACCAACGGTAGTGAATGGTGAAATGGCTACTGCAGGTCAAGTGCCGTACATTGTATCTATAAAGGTACCACTTAGCAGTAAGGTACTCTTTAAGTACCACAATCCCTATTCGTATTAATGTCAGAAGGCACGCTTCGCAGTTGGTTGTTCGATTTGACATTGAAGCGCAAAGGAAATTCATGATTTTGTTGGCCTTTGCATTATAGAAGGAATACAAAGGCGTAGACAAATTCCTTATTGCTAAAAAAAGCACGCCACTTATAGACATCAGCTGTGATAATAGAGCCTTGCAAAGGAGGCTAGCATATAGCAGTGTTCAGTAAGCAGCCCCTGGTAACTACCAGTTTTCTGGCTCGGATTATATGGACTTACAGACCGCAGTTTAAAAGCAAAACAGTTAACACGTAGGTACACTTTGAAGAACACTATAGAATAATAAATTTTATCCTGTGTTAGTATTGGTCTCCTGTGAAGAACAGACCATCTGCCATCCTGCCTGACAGTCCAAAAAAAATTAGCATAGGTTAAATTTGTCATCAACAATAATGAGAGCTGTGTAGTATCTTGACCTAGTAGGGACCTACCGCCTGACCTATTCCTGCTGTCATAACGATAGTGTTTGTTGAAATTCTGGAGCAGACTTATACATTAGGGTTAACATTCATCGACTAAGAATAGCGACCAGTAACATCTAAGGTATGTGTAGGTTACGGTTGAATGTTATCTTTTAGAGAGTCATGTGCTAGGTCGTTTCCTAGAAATAACAATCTAGAGGGGCAAAACACAAATTGATCTAATACCAAAGTAAGAAAAATTTATGTTTTTGTTATGGGTGTTTTGTATTGCTTAACGATACTAATACATAGAAATACTTGTACAGATACCAGTATAAATTTAATAAACGCCCAGATCTGGTAATACAGATAAAATTGTGCCAAATCATACGAATTGAACCCAAGTCTCCCGGTTGGTTGGTAAAGTAAGGCGTGTACGTACCTATCGACCAACGAGGCGGTAAAAAATATTTCATGTAACTAAAGCACTGACGACACCGTTATAAGCGCATCTGGTAGATACTAAATAAATGTCCCTGGACAATTTACACAAATTGAATCTAACCTCAAAGTAAATATGATAAATACATATAAATACTTAAATAGATACCAGAATAAATTTAATAAACACCCAGACCCGGAAATGCAGACATCTAAATGTTCATCCCACAAACGACTACCCCCGTCGGGAATCGAACCCGAGCCTCGCGGTTCATGAGAGTAGTTAGGCGAATACGTCACCCACTCGACCAACGAGGTGGTCAAATTAATGTATCAGAAAGTTTTTTATTGAAAATATCAGCTTTTTTGTGAGCATTCTCTAAAGTTACACAAATAAAAATTTATCAGGAACCATCAAAAAGGATCGGAGCCAAAAGGATAGTATGGAGGAACTTATGTGGAGGAAGCATAATAGACAAATTTCGCGTGTTATCAGCTGCCCATTGCTTCGAAAGCAATAAATTCCGATACGTTCAAAGGCCTGACATTCTCCGCGCGGTGGCGGGAAACCTACGCAGCGGCCTCACTCACTCTGGTGACACCGAAACAAATATTATTACACAGTGGAGGAAATTCGACAAAATTATCGTCCACAAGAACTACTATTTTCCAAATAACGACATAGCACTAGCTATTGTTAATGAAGAGTGGCAGTTCACGGGTAATATAGATTATATCGATATCGCAAGACGGAGCATAGACTATCCGCCATCTTGTATATCAGCTGGCTATGGAAGAATTGGTTACAGCTTGCGAGATGCTGTATCACCTACTTTGTTGATAGCCCGAATTCATACTCTATCAAAATGGGACTGTTCGAGGTTGTGGGAAATGAATATGAATAAGTTTATTTGTACGGATTCTTCGATAGCTGATGTCTCAAGGGGGGACTCTGGTGGGCCTTTGGCTTGTAAGAATACGAAAGACCCCAACGAAAAGCCTGGAAGGGATTTGTTGGTGGGAGTTGTAAGTGGGAAGAATTTTGACAAGACAACAATATACACGAGAGTGTCAGAGTACCACGACTGGATTACTGGTGACAACAGTTTCGTGCTATCCTGTAATATTCTGTTAGTGATTACACCGTTTATTATAATAAATATATAATGATGTTTTAATTAAATATTACTGTCGTATGAAAGTTTACCCAAATATGTTAGTGTGAGTGTGACTTTTGAATCGTTTGCCTAATTATATTCGGAGTAATAACCGTGACGATAACTACCTACCAAATTGAAAGGAACTAGAAATAACTAAAAACTTCTAAATTTAAAAATAAGTAAAGTTTGGAACAACAAATTAAAAAAGTATTAACATGCTAAGAAGCCCTTAAAAATAAGGTTCAACTGAACAATTCAGCATTTGGGGTTGATTTTGAATTTTGTGTATAAAAAATGAATAAAAGTTTCCTTCAAAGAGCTTTAAAAATATTATATGCATACATAAGTACGTATTTGCATATTATGCCAAAAGAATATCTTTTCGGGAATACTTGTTACCTGAACGACAGGGTTATACTTCATATTCATAGACCAATATAAATGTTAACGTATTTGTATTGAACATAATGAAGTATGGACACATTTGAACACAGCCTTTTAATATTTTTGCATTATTTTTATGGCTCCTTCACACAAGACTTAAGAAAGACAAAATATATACGATTACTCCTTGATTTCTCTAACTTTCAAAATTAAAGTCACCTATGTCACTCTAAGATGTTAGTGGCATGTAGCCAAACTGAACTTCCGAACTGAAACACAACAGAGTAGTGCGAATATTAAAAGAAGTAAAATTTTATGTACACGATATTAGCTGTACATACATAACCTTGAGATAGCAAACACGTTGTGTTGTCTTACTCAGAAAAAAATGTATCTGTATATCTGAATTTGAAGAGTCAAAGAATACCTACAATAAAATTAATAGCTGATTTGATGTGCTACATTTACGAGTAATAAAACTTCAATTTTATGAATAATAAATACTTTTAAGTAGGGTAAGGCAATACCCCTTATTTCTTAATCTCACTATCAAAATTTCAAACACATAATATAATTAATAATGACGTTAATTTATTTTATATTTATTGAAGCTCGGGTTAGATTCCCGACTGGGGTAGGCATTTCAGTTGTAAGATGAAAGTAGACGTCAGGTTTTCTGGGTCTGTATGTGTTTTAAAGTTGCAATAGTTATGTGTACAAAATATTTTATATGGATCAACAATAAATAATTTTGTTTGCTTACTATTTACTATTGTTAGGGTTAATATTTGGGGTTAGAAAAATTTGTGTGCTTTGTCCAAATACAATTTAAGAAGTTAGCTAAAGTTACGACATAATAATATGGCAATGAATAAATTGATAAGATAATCCTGAATAAAAAATATAATGTTCGTTTATGTTAATTACCTTCCGAAAGGCTAGCACAATGGTGAGTATTGAAGTCTAATGTGAAATAATTAAATAAATTTTCCTGAACAAGTAACACAAGTTAAATCTAACCCCAAAGTAAGCTTATGCTTGTGTTATGGGTGTTAGTCAACAATACTAATACATAGAAATATTTAAATAGATACCAGAATAAATTTAATAAACACTCAGACCCGGACATCTAAATGTTCATCACACATGTCCTTACTTCCGTCTGGAATCGACGCTGGCTACTCGACCAACGAGGCGGTTGGAAGTAATACCTAAGATGAGCTATAGCATTTAAGTCAAAGATCAAAATGTACTTAAGTAATAACAACCCTGTACTCACTTCTTACTTGAGGTAGGAGGTAGGAACTAGATCTATTCTTCAAAAGGTCGTTAAAAAGAACGCCTACTTTTAATCTAAATTTAATTCTTCGTAGCGAATATTTAAATGAGACCAAAATTTTAGACAAAAAACGGGATCTAATTTTCCCGCAATCTGTCTCCAAAACCAGCTATAGCTTCATGTTGTTAAAGGGCACTTTAAATTAAACTGCAAAAGGGGTTGTTTCCTGTAGGTAAACTCGAATTTTTACGTTTATACGTATTAACTTTTTAATAGAACTTTTCTTCTGTAGAAGCGTTACTAGATGTATCTTTTTTTATGAAACGTCCATAAGACGCAAGTACAGATTACTTGGGTCACTAACGGATAGACCACTGACGGTAGAGTTATGTGCAGCTACTCCCGTACAGGCATCCACCGACTTACCTATTGTTATCGCCTATATATGTAATAAATAATAATAATAAATAAATAAATATCCAAAGACAAGTTACACAAATTGAATCTAACCCCAAAGTAAGCAAATTATATGCTTGTGTTATGGGTGCTAGTCAACGATACTAATACATAGAAATACTAAAACAGATACTAGAATAAATTTAATAAACAACCAGACCCGGAAATGCAGAAATGCGGAAAGGCAGATATATACCTTATTTATAATATTAGTAGGATGTGTTTAGCACTGTCCATCCGGAGAGTAAGGCGGCCTGTAAAATTTTACAATTGGCTGGACATCCCGGCCACAAGACAACTACCTTTACATCTATGGTGTCTAGAAGTCACGATTACCTTTTCTTTATGATATTGGAATGCTAACAAGCAGACGGATTTCCTGATGGTAAGAAATTTACGCCGCCTAGAGACACCAAAGGTGGTAATGGTGCGTTGCCAACCTGAGCCCGGAATCTTAGACCTAGAGCAAAAGTAACTTTACTTTCTACCTTACCCTCTGAACCGGAACACGTCAACGGCAAGCATTGACATTATGGCGACAGGAATAGGTAAGGCGGTGGTACCAATCCGGACGAGTCGCTGCGAAACTCTACCACCTCTTAGGATGTCGCGGTGTTAGTGACGGTAAGCCTATTCTCGACTTTTGCGAGGTACCTGGCAGAAAGGCAGATGGTCTTTTCTGCAAAGGAGCCTGGACTAACCTTGTTTTTTTATGGAAGGACTAATGTGTTGCCTACCTCGCGGTTTTTAACTTCACCGAGCTTTGGCTTTTGGTTGAGCAGAGTGCTCAGCTCGAAGTCTCTAACCATCAAGAGAGCCGTGTGCGCTGTGTGTGTGCCTGTCACTGTCTCATCGCATAAAAAATATTTTGACATAAGTTTAATAGTTTTATTGTAAATTATATTAAAATTACAATCTAAAACAGAAACATATCCTTTAGACACCAATGATGTTATAGGAGCGTCGCTGTCTTTGGGACATTGGGTTATTGTAGCTCGTCAGGACTAGGTGACGAGGTGGATACCTAGACGGGCAAACCGAGAACAACTAGTAGATATATAAATAGTATCAACAAGAAAACTTCAGAGCAAAATTTATTGCATTTCATTCGAGTTTATATACAGGTGTATTTCTAAATATTTTCAAGTAAGATCGCGTAATATTAGATATTGGAGCATACTCAATACTTAAAAATATTTAGATCGACATCGATATTACCGTACATCTGCACAGCCCACTTGGGCGGTGCAAGTCGGATATTAAAGTTCGTATTTTATTTGAATGACTCGAATACATAGTAACATTATTGGTTTATACGACACAGATATAATAAAGTTTTTGTATTCTTTGTTGAAGGTCTGCCAGGTTAAGAAAGGCCAGGCAGGTCTACTTTTAGCACTCGATACTCTCTTCTTGTCCCGTATTGGACTTGGCGTGAAGATATCTATGTATGTTAATGTATGTATATCGAAAAAAAAGATTACTAGCTGTTGCTCCTGGTGTTGCCTGTGTGGTTAATGATCCCATAGGAACATTTTCTCGGGATAAAAACTGACCTATGTGTTAATCCAAATTACCCTCTATGTCTTTGACAAATTTCATGAAAATCGGTTAATCAGTTTTTGCGTAAAGGAGTAAGAAACAAGCATACAAACAGAATATATACTTGCGATCGTCAGCACTTGGTGGAATTCCATTGTATACACACTTTTTCGTAATAAAACACT
The DNA here is from genome assembly GCA_002245505.1 of Calephelis nemesis. Classification (NCBI taxonomy): domain Eukaryota; kingdom Metazoa; phylum Arthropoda; class Insecta; order Lepidoptera; family Riodinidae; genus Calephelis; species Calephelis nemesis. The sequence goes on from NJDD01010042.1 coordinate 125,048, forward strand.
GGTACTCATCCACTATACACTTTATTCAACACTTTACGCTACTCTTCAGCCAACCGGTTTCAGTTTTTACATCATCATCAGGGCTGCGAAACTAAAGATGAAAATACTGTTTTAGTTTAACGTCAAACTGAACATACACACTTTCACATTTAGGTATTTAATTAATAGTATGAGAAGTGACCTACGTTTTTTGTAAAGTATCATGAAAAGTCTGATTCCATCTGTTAAATGGTTACTAAATACAATTCTTAGAATAACCTTATCGGATACTACTAGAACTCTGCGTATATATTCAGCAAAGTTTGAAAGATGTAGCTGATTTTATGTCTTTAAAAATGAAATTCCTCAATGAGGCCGGTAATATCACGGGTGTATGTTGGCTTCCATAAACCTAAGATTCTACAACTTGTTGTTTGTTGAAAATGAACAATGACTACAAGGTACGGTACCTTAATATAAACTGCAGTAAATATCTCTTCGACAGCATACTAGAAGAACAGAAGTACAACCACGGTTAGGTAAAGGTGTTAGTCCCATAAGGTAGCAAACCTATCGCCAACTAGGCACTTGTATAAGTTTGTTTTTAAAGAATCACACATCACTACATAGTATAAAACAAAGTCGCTTCCTCTGTTCCTATGTCCCTTAATATGCTTAAATCCTTAAAACTACGCAATGGATTTTGATGCAGTTTTTTTTATTAGATAAAGTGATTAAAGAGGAAGGTTTAAATGTATATTTTATACCCGTGCAAAGCCGGGCTAGTTAAGTATAATGCTAAAAATATTAGTCGGATTGTGATAAAGTTTACATGGGTCGGAATTATTGACTTATCTTCCCAAACAGGAACTATTAAAACCTGTATAAAACTAATTCCCCTCTTGTAATTTTTATACACGCTAGCAACTTAACATCCCAGCCTCATTAGGTTTCGTGTCTGCTTGTTTGCCCTTTACCCGTAAAAACAAAACTTTATTAAGCCACATATTGCGACAGACACCAATTGTTTCGATCCTCACCTCTGACAGAGACATTTTAAATGAATCAGTAGATCAAGACAAATGACCGAAACGTACGGTGAATTGATTTCGCAAAACACTGCCGCCGCAAAGACTTGCCTTTTTTAACCGACTTCGAATAATTCAAACGCAGTAAAACTGTAAATAACTGATTTAAATTTCCATTTATACGTAATGTATTTTTATAAAACAAGAATTCAATCGTAGTAAAACACGTCGCGAAAATAATGAAAAATTTTGCATTTTAAAGTATTACCCCAAAACCTCTAGTCGGTTCTTGATAAAATGTATACCATTTTGGAACCATGATCTACTTTTTCAAAAACAAAACCCTCACCAGCGTAACACACATAGAAAGAACACACATACAAAGAACATACAGTCGCATTATTACTAATGCTAATCTTTCTTAAATTCGATTAAAAATACGCGTTATCTATATATTAATACGTGATGCCAAAACTTTGGACCCCTTTTACGAAAATTGCGCAAACGGAGGAGTATGAAATTTGGCATACTTAAAGTTTATGTGTAGGAGAAGTGCAGATCGCTAATATTGTTTAATAGTAATGCTTATAAAGTGTATTAATTAAAAAATAAAACATTACACGTAATACCATGCATTTAACACACCCAAACTAATATATTGATGATAACGACAAAAGATAACAGATGGCGCACTAAAAAGTGTGGAAACAAAATAATTGGTCTTGAGAAATGAAGATGGCGTTCTTATCAACAAGATATGAAATTTGATTATGATCGAATTACGACCAATCGGCGACCACTAGTCCAAACTAATATTTCTTGTTTGCCTTAGTCGTCTTCCGTAAATGACTTAACTTATACAACTTATATATTGCTCTAACAAAATAAGATACCTAAGTCTAAGTATCCTGGAAAGCAATTCCCTATCTTAAATAATGTTTTCATAATATTTAACTGGTGAAGAATATGTCAGCATTAATTCAGTATAAAAGTCTTATTTTAAGATTTCATTTGGAATTTCGACTAGAAATTAATGTAATATTTGAATTTCACCGTTTTGATGCCAGTGCTTGCCGGTAGCGGTTTAGGACAACCATTAAACTTACTAGGGTCCAACTTTACATTTGGTTTTGTTTTCGCCCACCTCCAGCAAATATCATACCTTCGGAGTTGTTTAAAAATATTTGACATTTTGACAACAATGAAAAACTTTTATCCGGGCTCCTTTGCAGAACAGACCATCTGCCTTCCTACCAGGTAGCTTGTAAAAGGCGAGCATACGAGGCCTGAGGTTGGCAACGCAACATTACCAACATTTTTTCTTACTATCAGGAAATTCGTCTGCTTGTTTGCCTTCCAATATCATAAAAAAATTATGTATAAACTATTTCACGGTTCATGGCAAAGCAAAGTTTTTTACGTAATATATGAAATGAAAATGAAATATATGAAAAATGAAAAGAGATATTGCTTAACCTACTATGTTACGAAATTATATGTAGCTAAACAGACAAAATTTCTAAATTGATCTGAAATTGTGCGCCTATTAACCTGAAAAATCGTAATCACGAACTGCTTATCAACCATCAAAAATGGTCAGGATTGGATGAAACCGAGATCTGCAGATAGAAAGAAATCAGGCGATTCTAATGATATGTAAAATTAATTTTCGCAAATTTGGCACATAAGCAAGGTTGCATTTCTAGCGTCAATATCATCTGGCTTAGCCGTTGACACAATTATTTTAAATGTTTGTAATGTTTTAAAATATTATTAAAAATTTTTCATACCACAATGTGGTACAATATGTTTAAATAAATTTGATACATATTTAAATAAATTTTGTAACAACTTCGTAGCACACGTTCCAGGAAAAAAAATAAATTTATTTATTTTTTACCTTTAGCGTCTTATATAATAATAAACATAAACTAAATTACTCTCAGTTTCAAAATGGTATTCTTTGTTTTTATATTAATTACATTGTGATATATTTATATATACTATAATATCAACAAAACTAATTTTAGTATATGTTTATTGAAGACAGTGTGGTAATGGTGAGCCGCCAACCTAAGGATGGGATGTAAAGTTTAGTGTTAGTAAGTTTACTTGTTACATTATCCTTCAAATTAAAATACCACGTGAACTTTTCTTAAGAGTCCAGGAATATGTAATTTGGTATTCACGTGTCTGTCTGTTCGCGATAACTTAAAAAATACGAAACAGATTTTCGAACGATTCTCATCAATAGATAGAATAATTTTATTATAGGTGAAGGTTAAGATGTAGAATGAGTTAGGGTTCTTTCAGAATTTGTTGCAATATGACAAAATTATGCAATATGAAAAAAAAATTTAAAAAAAACCGCCACCTGAAGGATAATTAATACTCCGGCTTCCACTTAGGGCGAATACTACACAGTCGTTATAACAAATAGGAATACCTATATTACGGCAAGCACTGCCTTCTACGGCAGTTAGGCAACGTTACCACAAATCAACGGTCTGCGCCTGAATAGCCATTGCCAAAGCAAAATTTACGGCAGATTTGTTTTAAATAGCTGTTAATTAAGGCGGTTCCTCAAAAAATGATCTCTTAAGGGTTTTACTCTCTTTATAAATGTTGAGGAAAACATATGTCGAGGGTCCCTATTTTATGATAATGCAAGGCAAACAAGCAGACGGATTTCCTGATGGTAAGAAATTCACGCCACCTAGAGACACCAAAGGTGGTAATGGTGCGTTGCCAACCTGAGGCCGGGATTTTAGAGCTCTAAGTTTACCGGCTACCTTACCCTCCGAACCGGAACATGTTTGGACGTTATGGTGGCAGGAATAGGTAAGGCGGTGGTACCAATCCGGGCGAATCGCTGCAAAACTCTACCACGCAGTAGGATGTCAAGGTGTTAGTAACGGTAGGCCTGGATGCTCGCGTTTTACGAACTACGTGGCAGGAAGGCAGATGGTCTATTCTGCAAAGGAGCCCGGACCAACACGGGGGTCTGCGTTTATATTATTATATTTAGGTATTATTATATTAGGTAAAAGTAAGGGGACTTCAAAGTACTGTTTTCTAGTAATGGTGCATAGGTAAATGGGCTTAGCTGGGATGTTAAACCTTTTGAGCGTTGTGATAACAACTTTATTTAATCACTTTTTTATTTAATCTTTCACTAATTGTCACAAAAAATAGGTTTTTAGAAGTTCTTTTATTTTGCCATTGCACATAATGATAAGAACCTTTTATAGTTGCATGAATTTCATATTATTGCTTTTTCGAATTGTTACAAAAAATAGCAATTTTTAATTTACAATATCGACAGGGTTTCAGATTATTTATCTGACTAATATTAAACTCTATAACGAAGTACCAATAGCTGTTACTCCTGGAAAATGTCATGTGTTGATGAAATAGTCATATATTAAACTTTAATTATGTTACAATCCAATCACATTCTATTATAACAATTTGCGATAGTAATTAATAAGACACATAACCAATAACTATGATCAATCAACTATAATGAGGTTGTGAAAGCTGTCGGAACTAGTTTTACATCAAAGAATATCTTTAACAATTATTTTTAAAATCTTTAAGAATATATTAAAATAATTATTATCATTACTATGTAGCACGCTGTCCTAATTTTAAATAATAATAATATTAATAAATAAATATCCCTGGACAAGTCACACAAATTGAATCTAGCCCCAAAGTAAGCAAATTATATGCCTGTGTTATGGGTGCAGACATCTAAATGTTCTTCACACAAATGCCTGTCCCCGTTAGGAATCGAACCCGAGCCTCGCGATTGGCGTGTACGCTAGGCACTCGACCAACGAGGTGGTCAATGCATTGGTAGCTCATATATCTTTTTCTATAGTAATAACTTAATGACATTCTAAATATTTACCAGTAGAGATAGATAAAGTCTGCATAGGCAATACGTGGGCGAATCGATAGAACAACCTTAAACCTTTATAGAAGAATTCAGTGAAATTCCAAAAAAAAACAGATATAATAAATTTTCATCAGGACAAGTGAATCGCTATGCAATGGGCGTAGGGCGGGCTGTTCCGCCCAAATATAAAGGCCGCTACGGGACCGCTACAGCACTTGTAGCTTCCAGCACCAGAGCGGGCCGACGTACCCTGACACACAGCAATGGCTTTCGGGTAAGTTACTATTTCACAATGTTTAGTAAAATATTATAAAATTTATTTTCTGCCGCTGGCGCTTGTTTTATTTAAAAAAAAAGTGGAATTTCGTGTAAATTATAATGTGAATAAAAATGTTTTATTTTTATAAATTAAATAAATTACAGTTAAAATTAAAATATCAAACTGTTTTTCTCGTGACCACGGCTCATACAAGAAATAAAAAAAACTTGAGTTTTCTACATATTGAGTTATTTCATTTTACACTTTTTTGAATTGGGAGTGATGAAATTATTACTAAATTTAAAAATAAAATGACATAAATATAAATAGATTAATTTGATTCGTACAAGCAATGGATTCAATATAAATGAAATTAAAAAATCGTTAAAATGTTTGAAAATGTTTGAAGATCATCCAAATTTGGTTAACCAATCCAAAGTTGAAACAACCTGTAGAGTCACATACACGTGACAATTTAGCTCGTACTGGTAAGGATTTATTTTTATGTATAAGATCGACATATTTATTCGATTGTCGTTGATGAGCTTTACAGTTTTAATAAAAATATAAATCTAATAGTTAAATGAAGAATAAACAAAATTCATGGAAGTTTTTTTCATGAATTTTACTTAAAAATATGATTCATTGTAAATAAAATAATATAACAAGGTCGTCAATTAACTTTCTGGTAATAGAAATCATTTCAAAAATCTAATAAATAGAGAGATAATTTATATGTTTTAAAATTTTCATCGCATAGCGGGAAAATTTCAGTCAAATTGGAAATATTGAAGTACATAGGTCCTTCTTAGAATCAGTGTTGAATCAAAATCAGTCGAATGGAAGATCCCTACTATTAATTTAGTTATAATATGAAACAGACAGACGGGTATATTTTACTATCCGCCTTCTATCTATCTATCTTCAAATATTATAATTACTTAATACTACTCTATCATACTAATATTATAAAGAGGAAAACTTTGTTTATTTGTTTGGTTGTAATGAATAGGCTCAAAAACTACTGGACCGATTTTAAAAATTCTTTCACCATTCGAAAGCTACATTATCCACGAGTGACATAGGCTTTGTTTCATCCAAATCGGTATAGTAGAAGCTAAGTTACGCAGGCGAAGCTGCGTGAAACTGCTAGTTTTTTATATTTTTTATTAGATCACATATTATAGCAATGTCTAACCAGTGAACAGTTCAGGTAAAATTACGAATAACAGATTTTTAAAACATGATTTTTACTTTAAACCTATTTCAAAGAAAGATAAACCTTTTCTGGTGGACTTGCAAGTTTAGTATAAACATAGTCTTTGTTTTTTAATACAATATTATTAGTATGTAATAATTATATGGAGACACTGGAAGCATTCATTGATTATTCGTAATCAAGTGTAATAAATATTCAAATCATTGAAGCGCTACCGAAGCATTTTCTTTGGAATATCGTAAAATTATTGTAAAGAATAATAATAATAAGACATCGTTTGTTGAAAACAATTTAGTTTTCAATATAAACTTTTCTTGGTATTGTTTCAAAGAATAATGTAAATGTTTTATCCAAGAGTATTTTATATTTGTTTCTAACAAAAAGTTTTTTAATAATTAATAAACCGTGAAAAGAGTATTATTTATTTGTTTTATTTGATCATTTATTGCACACAAAAAAAAC
>NJDD01010042.1:132290-147607 GCA_002245505.1 Calephelis nemesis
TAACAAAAAGTTTTTTAATCATTAATAAACCGTGAAAAGAGTATTATTTATTTGTTTTATTTGATCATTTATTGCACACAAAAAAAAACTAACACAAACTTTAAAACTAAAAGACTTGTACAAAAGGTCGGCTTAGATGAAAAGATTTCTTTCAGCTCACCCAAAAAGGAGCTCATAAAATAACTTAAATCTTAATAAAAATAAAGTTCTACATTTAAGACTATACTATTTTAAAAACTCCATATCTCCGCAGATAAGGTACAACCAGGGAACACACAAGCCAAACCTAAAGCCAAACGGGGACATATTCAATTCCAGGCAAAGTTGAAAAAACACATTTTTTTTTTCATTTTTGTTTATTAATATTGTATTACAAATTTAATAAACAACAGCGCATTCAGAAATCGAACCCGAACCTCGATAGTAAATAGCATTCAAAGTTTGAAATGCGGCAGTTGAAAGTTAAATTTAGATATTATTTTCTATAAATTTAAACCTATTTAGTTACACCTATGAGGATTCAGAACTAAATTAACATGACTTTGTAAGATGTGAGTTGTCTTTTATAAACTACAAAAAATCTCCATTTAAAATTTTATCACTTGTAGTTTTTTGTTAAAAAGAATAAATCGCAAGACATATCTGTCGACGAGATTACAATATAATTATTTTTAAAGAAATGTTACGATGTTTTCGAGCTGAAATGTTTTGTATTAGAGCAGTAAGTTTACGAGTATGTTGTAGAAGGAGTAAATGAATCGTAGTTTAATGATATTAAAAAGATTACAGCGACACCAATTTGTTTTAATAATGCAGAAAAAGAAACAAACATTTACCGTGAAAATGGCTGTGCCATAAAATGGCAAAAATGTAATACTATGTACAAGATTGTGTATTTAATTTATTTGTTTGTCCCACGTGAATATCGAAGGACAAACAAACACACTTTCGCATTTACAATGTTATTATGGAAATATGAATAGTACCTAAATATAATTACTACTATTGCAATGTTTTGATGTTTTGTGCAAATCTCTATCGTGGTATTTGAATCATTTAAACGAGCTCTTTAAATAAAAAAGGTTAGCCTAAAACTTACTTAGTTGTATAGAAAATCCATGGTTTTTTGTAACCTTTTCTAAAATCTTCACCCTCGTACATTCGAAGAGTTAAACAGAGGTACAACAAGGGACCCACGACTAATGTAATAGGTGGCGAGCTCATCGCCAACCGGGAACATATCCAATCCCAGGTACATCCAATCCAATCAAACATCGGTTTCATTAGGAAATCGAAAAACACATTTTCTTTATGCTGTCCGACTCGAACACCGAACCAATCCGTAAAATAAAGTCCAACAGCGGACAGCTGGCCCACAGAGGTGATAAGAAGGTAAATTGAAAATATAAAATATCAACCTTTTCTTAGATTGTCTTCTATTTCCAAATCTCCTTGTCATCAATACGCTCACTCGTTAACCATGACCGCAGCTTGGTGACCACTACTACTTTTTTTCTGTAGCGATGGCTCGCCCCTATGTTATTACGGTTGTTCAAAACTGTGGGTATTAAAGCAAAAACGTAAGTTGAGTAATAGGCTTACCTCACCTTGTACCTCAGCCTCAGTTTGGCAACGTATCATTACCACCTTTGGTGTCTACAGGCTACATGTATATTTTAGTATTAGAAAAGCCTTTAATTTTTACCTTCGAATGTCATAAAAACGAATTTCCGCAAAGTAACGCCTGATTCAATATAAAAAAAGTATCTTCACGCCCATATCCCCGAAGATGTAGGCAGAGACACAACCAGGGTACCCACGACTAGCCGAAGACACTAAGTCCCACAATGTGATAGGTGGCAAGCCTATCGCCAACCGGGCACATTTCCAATCCCGACCAACATTTTTTTATTAGAAAATTGAAAAAATCCAATTTTCTTTTTGTCGGCCGACCCGGGATTCGAACCCGAGACCCCATGCAGTCAAGTCCAACACCCGGACCGCTAGACCACACAGGCGAAAATATAAAGCCGACATAAACGAATGTTATAACCTCATATCCGTGATTCTGGGCGTTTGTTAAATTTGTTTCGGTATTTATATGTGTATTGTTATCGCTAACTTATAACCATATCACAAATACCCGTATAATATGGTGATAAATTATTTCTTGTTTTGTTGCTTTATTTATTATCAGTATCGCGATTTTTGTGATACCTGTAAATAAGAACACAATATAAAGGCATTGGCGATAAAACAACAAAGATACGTCTGAAAAAAGTTTACAGCGTACCGTGTAACTAACTCGATAATTATTCTTCATTTCCATATCACTGGAGTGGTAGGCAGAGGCACAACCAAGCACCCACGACTAGCAGAAGACACTAAATCCCACAATGTGATAGGTGGCAATCTTATCGCCAAGTGGGCACATATCCAATCCCGAGCAACATTTTTTTTATTAGAAAATTGGAAAAACCCAATTTTCTTATTGTTGCGCGACCCGGGGCAGTCAAGTCAAACAACTGAACCGCTAGACCACAGAGGCGACCAAATTTTTTAACTGTTTATTTGTAACGAAAATATTGATAGACATTTAAAAATTGCCAATGAAAACTGTGACGGGAACCTTCTCATATACTGCAGATGGTCACTAAAGCGAAAAAGAAATAGTAAAATATATCACACAGGTACTATAGGTAAATTCCCTAAACTGTGTTTGCTTTTGGATAAATGTAGGTGTTCTCTCGCAGTTTCCCGCCACAATATATTGAGTAAAAGAAATACCTTCTTTAATGAAGGTCGCATTGATCGCCAACAGATAATACAAAGCCCTTTCGATTTTCCCAATAACTATTATTATCTAAGAAAGATATAATTGAAATAAGTACTCGAGAGGTATTCACATCTTTCTTATACTTTTTTGTTTTTTTTTTCAATATCAAAATATAGAAACAAATAGACTCTCTATCCACGAGGAACAAACCAACATTAAATATTGTTGCGATACCAATCTAAAGCTGGTAATTCTGCTGCATAACCTGTAAACCAGGACATTGCCACGTCGACACGGACAAGTCGTCTCAGGACTCTAACAAAACTATTTTTATACTTCAGTAAATAAATTTTAATGGTGGTAGAGTGCCGTGTTGAACTTATCCGGGTAGGCTTCCACCGCCTTACCTCGCTCTGTTTCGGTCTGGAGGACATGGTAGCCCAGAGCCTTGCAAAATAGATCTTCCATCCCGGCTCGGCATGGCGACGCACCTGTAAAATTTTAAATAAAACAAAATATACCCTATTGATATTACGATAGTAGGTACAAATAAAAACATACCTTTGTCACTAGAAAAAGGTTGCGATGAATGAATGAATGAATGAACGTGTTTTATTCAAATTAAGTATACATTATATACATTTTTTTATGTCAAAATTCTTAATTATAAAAATAATACCTATGTACAATCTAGCCATTTATAATTTATAAAGATTCAAAATAAGCAATTGAAAATTTAAATTGAAATTAAACTGTTATAAATTATTTCCAAAAATTACAAAACTAATAAAAAAAGAACATTAATAAAAAAAAATATTATATAAAATGTCAAAAACAATGTCAAAACAATTACAACAAAGTGGAATAAATAGATAAGTCTATAAAATGTCAAAACAATCACATCAAAGTCGCAAAAATAGCATTAAAAATTTCATATTCTCGATATGTCATTGTCATTAAAATACTCATTTATTGTATAATATGCCTTGTTAGAAAGTATCTTTTTTACGTAGTTTTTAAATTTTCTTTCTTGTAACTCTTTTATACTTTCAGGAATTTTGTTGAACATGCTCACGCAAACTCCAATAAAACATTTCGAGGTTTTTTTTAGCCTAAACTTTTGAATTGCTAATTTATTTTTATTTCTCGTGTTCGCACTGTGTATATCTTTATTTTTTGTGAACTCATTAATATTTTTCCTGACATTCTTTATATTTTCATAAATGTACAAACTAGGGACCGTCATAATATTAATTTTCTTAAAAATCTGCCTATATCTGCCCATATTGTATATTGCCCGTATAGCTCGTTTCTGCAAAATAAAAACTGTACTAACATCTGCAGCTCTGCCCCACAGTAAAATACCGTAAGACAGATGACAGTGAAAATTACTGAAGTAAACAAGTCTTGCAGTCTTCACGTCAGTTATCTGTCTAATTTTCCTTATGGTATAAGCTGCTGAGCTAAGTTTTTTGATAAGATTTACTATTTGGGAGCTCCACTGCAGTTTGGAGTCTATTGAAAGGCCGAGAAAAGTCGTTTCATTTACTAAATCTATCACCTCATTCTTCAACTTTATTGTATTGTCTTGAATTGGTCTTACATTTGGAAGAACGAATTTGACACATTTGGTTTTACTCGTATTTAATACCAAGTTATTTGCGTTAAACCAATTACAGACTAAAGAAAGTGCGCTATTTACTTCATCATAATCCGGGTCGAGTCTATTTACCTTAAAAATTAAGGATGTATCATCCGCAAATAGCACAATTTCACACAAACTCTGGACAGTTGGTGGTAAATCATTGATGTAAATCAAGAAAAGAAGTGGCCCCAAAATAGATCCTGTGGAACACCCAAATGCAAAAATGAGCCTTTAGACTGTGTGCGATTAACTTGAACTTTTTGTAACCTAGATTTCAAATATGATTTAATTAGTTCTAAGGCTTTGCCTTTAACACCATAGTGCGCCAGTTTCACAAACAAGGTCTCGTGATCAACACAATCGAACGTTTGAGAGATCACAAAAAACAGCTATGGCATCACATGACTGCTCCCACGCTCTCATAATGTATGTTACTAAGTTTATGCCGGCATCTTTGGTTGATCGACCTTTAGTAAACTCGTACTGCTTGTCACAAAATAATTTATTGGCATTGAAATAAGCTAGCATTTGATTGTAAATCATTTTTTCAAAAACCTTGCTCATCACTGGTAATATAGACACCGGTCTATAATTAGTTGGGTCAGTTTTATCGCCAGATTTTCATAATATAAGGGAATGTCCCATCGTCAACACAGATATTAAAAATAAGACTAAGATACGGTGCTATAATGTTAATAACAGAGCCTAAAAACTTTACAGACATACCAAAGATGTCTTCACTTGCTTTTAATTTTAATGATTTAAAAGATTTTATTACTTCGTCTGGACTTACATGTCTAAAAACAAAAAACGTGTCAAAAGTTTTAATATTTTGTTTTATAAATTGTTCTGCTATAATGGGGGAAGAATTTACTGTGCGTGTAATTTCTGCCGGAATTTTAGTAAAAAAAATTTTCAAATTCTTGAGCAATGGCTTCATCAGATTTAACGAAACCATTACCTGTCCTTAATGTAAGCTCCAGATCCGGCTCTTTTGTTTTTCCGGTTTCTCTATTATAATTTTCCATACCGTTCTTTGTCTATCATTCGACTTCTTAATTTCTCTGTTTATGTGAAGAGCCTTAGCACAAATACAAACTTTTCTAAATAGCTTAGAATATCTCTTTACATAGTCTAAAAATTGCATATTTTGTGGTAGATTTTTTTGGGCGTACCGATCATAAAGAATATCACGGCTTTTGAATATACCTGGCGTTGCCCAATCACTAAATTTAAGTTTATTTGTGACCGATATAGTTTTACATTTAAAAATGTTATTGAATTCATTATATACAATATTGAAGAATTGTTCACAAATATCGTTGTTAAAATTAATATTGAGGCTAGGAAAATATTTTAAAATACGATAATTTTCCAAAACTTCAAATTTTTTATTAATTTTGTTGACTAAACTATTTTAGTTAAAATGCAACCATATTTTGGTTATTACAATAAAAAAGAGAGGAAGTAGAGACACAAAATTTCTTAATATCAAAAACCCAAAAAACTTTTAAAGCTCTAGTATATTTGTTTAATACCTGCATTCTGTGTTACAATATTGTTTCTTTATTTATTATTCAGAAAATAATAAAAACCTGTCCCCTTTCTTCGCCATAGGAAACTTGAAAATCATGTCCTGAAAAACTACTTCTTTAGTTCACGATGTTGTGAAAATTTAGAGCATTTGAAACAAGTTACTAGGACCATAAACTGTCGTCCAGAAAGATTGTGTTACATTAAGGTTCCTGAGAATCATTAACGAATTAATTAATGTGTTTTCTTAATTACGTTTGGTTTAATTTGTACCCGAAACCTTAAACCGCATTCTCTGGAAGATTTACAATATGATGCCCACGATAAGGTCTAGCTATAATAAAATTGTTAGGTATTTTAGTAAATATATTTAGCATTTTATTTTCTTATATTTTGTTTTCTTTTTTTCCTTTTTATATTTAGCATTTTAGATCGGTAATACACACTACAACGCAGGCACCTGATGCATTTATAACAATCAAAATTTCAATTTGGTTAACTACTATTGTCGACTAGCACGTTTATAAATTTGCAAATATTTTTTTCAAGGAAGTATACTCAGAAATCTGGTCTAACTATTATACCTACTCCACACCAATGTTACCGCTTTCCACCATGGTGTGTGAAATTTCGTAGGTGTTATGTTACCGTTACGGTGATCATTCAAATTGTGACCCAAAACAACCATTTTTTTTTCATAAAAAGTGTAAGTGAATATTTCCTAAAAAGGAATTTTAAATACTCCCTAAAAAGGAATTTTAGTTTAAGCTTGAAATTTCTTTCAAATGCACCCACTTGTTTTTCTACAGCACACTTAATTCATGGCAACCGCAAAACTTAATAGTATCTAAGTACTAGAAAAAGAGAAGAATTTGATGTACCTCATCAAACTTTTCTTTTCTTCTGTCATGATTGTTATAAATTTAATGGTTAGTAAAAACTCAGTTAGTGTCGTTTAAACTTTGTTCAACTTTATCAAACTTCCTAAAGGTAAGTCCGTCTGCTTGCTGGCCTATATAAATTAAACTTTCAATGTTCATTATTGAATGTGTACAGCGTAGCAAGTCTGTTAAACTATTGTGATTGACTTCTTTGATAATTCTATAAATCCAGAAATTTTTTGAGTTTTATCTAGTGTCCGCAACCCCAGAAAAGTCCGAAAATAGCATAGACCACATCTTATTAATAAAGTTTGCTTATGTAACAAACTTTTGTTTAAAAAAAATATGTAGTAATAAGTTCCTAGTTGGTCTAGTGGCTAGCGTACACGCCTAACTACACTGACTCGCTCGACTCGACTAGCAAGGCTCGGGTTCGATTCCCGTCGGGCGGTCGGCCGGTTGTGTTTATCACGCCTATGCCTGCCGAATGATAAAAATTTAGATGTCTGCATTTCCGGGTCTGGTCTTTATTAAATTTATTCTGGTATCTATTTAAGTATTTCTATGTATTGCAATCTTTGATTAACACCCATAACACAAGCATATAATTTACTTTGTTCACTGCACAAGTGAAGGATTCATGATTCATTCATTCATCATAGAGTAAGGAGGTCTCCGTTTTCCCAAGAGGGTCAAGATCCTGACATGACTTTCTATTACGACTTATTATACATACTATTTTTTTTATTCATGTTATTCTAGCCTTACTTTCTTAAATCGCGTTTAGCAATCTATTCTAAGTTGTATTTCTAATTACCTACTCGCATTAACAAACCTGAGTAAAGATGCGCACTCTGGTTTTATATTTTTTTGTCATTATAGTAGTTTTCGACTAGCCATATTCTTGTAATAAAGTTTAAAATAACATATCTATACAAAATGTATGTTAAGATTCAATAAAATCAATAATAGACTCCACCTAGTTAAAGTAACGGTATGAAGACTTTACAATATTTAACTAAGTACTAAACATATTAATACATAATTTTTGTATTTATTATCACACACCACAGATAATAAATTGAAGAAAATATTTTTTATAGTATTGGAAGGCAAACAAGCAGATGAATTTCCTGATGGTAATAAATTCACTCCGCCTACAGACACCAAAGGTGGTAATGGTGCGTTGCCAACCTTAGGCCGGGATCTTGGGCCTTGAGCAAAAGTAAGTATATAGGCTACCTTATCCTCCCAAAGAAAGAAAATTGATAAAATTAACTTTCATCAGATAATATGTGTATTAGGATGAGAAATAAAAGTAAAATGAGTAAATTAATACTCGTAATAAGAATTGGCAAAAGACAATACAGCGAAATCGAGGCACTGTTTTTGATGCACATCCCTAGTACCGCAGAAATATAATATTGTTAATTAGACAAAGGATTGTTATGGTTACACTTTAATACTGGCCATAAGCCTCTAGAAGTGAGTCGACAGATGCCTTACAATTATTATTGTGCTTCAAAAATTACAGAACGTTTCATCGAGTTAAATATTTAGTTATTTTAGCAAAAATATTACTGAAACATAATGTAAACTTTAAGTATTAGAATACAGATGTTTCAATATTTTTCGTAAATCATATTATGATAATTCCATCTTTTTATCCGACTCCAAACAAGGGTTATATATTTTGCGCGCATTTTTGTATGTATTATGTATTCTAAAAACTTAGTTACTACTAATTACGCCTTGTCCTGTAATCAAAATCCCTAAATTATTCAATTAGAGGGAGATATTTATTTAATTTGATAAGACATTCGACTTGGTTCCTTGGCGCTGTGTAGCTAGAGATGTTGTGTCACTCAGTGTTCTCTACCGCATCTATCGTGGGGAATGCTCTGAAGAGTTGTTTGGTTTAATTCCAACCGCTGATTTCCACCTTCGGACATCGCGTCAGAACTTAAGGTATCATGCCCATCATCTTGATGCGTGGCGATCTACAACTGTGCGATTCCGAAGATATTTCTTACCTCACATAACACCTTTGTGGAATCAGTTACCGAGGGCGGCATTCCCAAACGATTATGATTTAAAAACCTTAAAAAAAAGAGCGTACCCATTCCTTAAAGGTCTTTAACGCATCTGTGATACTCCTTGTGTTGCGGATGTCCGTGGGCGGAGGCGATCACTTTCGATCTGTCCCCTCTTCTATAAAAAAGACAGCGAATACATTCACGAATCTTCTGGTGGTAAGAGATAACCTGTTGACCGCACAGATGTTGTAGGTGCGTTGCTCTCCTATGGGGGCAAGCTTACCGGGTACCCAAACTTCCTGACCAGAACATGACACTGTCATTATCGCGGCGGGAATACGTAAGGCGGTGGATCTCTACCCGGACGAGTTGCAGGATGGCACTCTACCATCAGCGACCAGCATGGGGAAAAGAAGAGATCTTCACGTTATTTTGTCACAATATTCTTTAGCAAGTGTCTGTGTGTTGTGTTTTACATGTACTTGTACGGAAATTCGTCTTCTTGTTGACCTTCCTATACTATAAAAGAAAATTCGGTTTCTTCGTTATTGCCAAAATGACAGTTTTTTTTATTATTTTATTCAAAACAGTATTACCTAAATTTAATAATATTTTTTTTGACTGTAAAAATTTAATTGTATATTGCTTCTGGTCATCTTGTTGCATAACCTAAAGGCCTAACAGACCTCAAGTTCGATGTCTGACACGGGCAGGTATTTATGTAATAAGTATATACTGTATTTCTGAGTCTAGATACTTTTTATATATATTTAGGTATTTGTATAATACTGGCTAACCCAAGTTCCACCGAGTACCGAGTTTATGTGTTTTTCACATAATCCAGGCACCCGTTAAAATATATGTATTTTGTATATAGATATCTTTCTACGTAATTTATATATTTGGCTTACACCCATGTAACATAATTAGTTATTTTATGGTCAGATAGATACTTGTAATTGGAGAGGTATATGTTGTGTTGGCAACGTACCCGAAGTACCTACGTGACACGAAACAGGGTCTCAACTAGATTAAACGCTAAACGAAGTTTACAGTTACAAAAAGGAATTTAAAAGGTCGATTGTGAATAAAACTGTTCTGCTCCGGACTGAAGCTAACGTGGAAACTTAAACGACGGAATTTTATTAAATTGTCTGTAACTTGATCTTTACTTTGTACTGGTGGCAAAGGGTTAAAAGAATATCTGATACTGTTTAGTTTCACTTTCATTTTTATTACGCTAAGTATTTTGATAGTCTTCTAGTTTCGATGAATCCCCTTTGTGGTCTAGCGGTCCAGGTGTTGGAATTGACTTCATGAGGTCCCGGGTTCGATTCCCGGGTCGGGCTTCAGTAAGGAAATATGTTTCTTCCAATTTTCTAATAAAAGATGTTGCTCGGGATTGGGTATGTGCCCGGTTGGCGATAGGCTTGCCACGTATCACATTGTGGGACTTAGTATCTAAGGCTAGTCGTGGGTGCCCTGGTTGTGCCTCTGCCTACCTCTTCGGAGATATGGGTGTGAAAATACTTTTTACCTTTGACGTGAGGTAGGCGTGAGGAAGTTAATCTGTACTTCTAAGTCTGAGCTTTAAATTTATAAATAATGATATCTATTTGAACATTTTTATGTATTAGTATCGTTGACTGACACCCATAATACAAGCACTTTGGTATCAAGTTGTGTAATTTGTCCAGGGATATCAATAATTTTCATTAAAGACATATACAGTCATAAACGAATTCTGTTAGTTATACCCTATTATCTAGCAATTGGGATGAATCAGAACAAAAAAATAATTACTATGTTATTATAAAACGGTGTCAAATGTCAACATTTATGTACCTATTACTTAATAAGAAAGATTTTGAAAAAATATTGCCATTAAAATTAATCTTTAACTGGAAACTCAAATTATATATTTATAAACATAAATGTTTTAAAAGTCGTATAACATTAACTAACGCAATAAAGTCAATGGTAAATAACGAACTGAAGTCGTACTATGTTAAGTAACGCACTAAAGTCGTATAACGTTAAATAACGCATTAAAGTCGTATAACGTTAAGTAACGTAATCAAGTCGTACAATGTTAAATAACGCACTGAAGTCGTACGATGTTATGTAACGCACTAAAGTCGTACAACGTTAAGTAATGCACTAAACTCGTACGACATTAACTGTAACTAAAGTCGCAGTGCTTTATATATCCACTATCAGAAAATCAGTAGTGAAGAGGAATGGTTATTACGATCCAGATGTTAATTAATTGTAATTTTAACCAGTCATTCTATAACTCTGTCACCTATCGGACTGAAAGTATTTTTTGATAATATAATCCAATTACCTAAACTGCAATGGGATTTTCACATCCCTACGTGTGTAGTTAAAGACGCAGACAGCTTCTATTATACAAATATGTTAGTAAATACAGGTCCAACCATTTTCTTTGATGTTAATACCGTAAACAACAAATATAACATATGCAATTGTAGTCCCTCTAATGAAAAGCATATTGCACAATGAGAACAGCCTTGGAGGCTAATTAATAGACAATTTATGAACCATGTTTTCAATAAACCTGATACCATCAAATCCGCAGCACATGATTAACTGCTTGCTACACAAGCGAATACACGACCCGAGCCCCTACCACGTATTATAATCAATTTAAAATCGAATAAATTATGTTCATTCTTATATCTGTTTTAAAATGTGCAAGTGGTTTATGCGTTTAATTTAAACTTCGAAATAACTTAGAACATTTTGATAGAATATACCTATTGGTTAGGTACCTATCGGAACGCGGCAACACACTAAAAGATCCTGCGAAAGAAACTCACCGAGTTCTTTTTTTTTTCATTTTACAATAACATACAAATGCAGTAGCAATGCATAACACTGTATTTATATTATATATCGAATACATAAAATTCTCGCGTCATGGTATGCGTGATTGCACTCTTCTGAAAGGGATCTACCGATTTTCGTGAAATTTTGTGAGCATATTGAGTAAGTATGAGAATCGGCCAACATCTATTTTTTATATCCCTAATTTTTTTACTAAAATCTCAATAAAAAAGTAGCAGAACAACGTCTTTCAGGTCAGCTAGTATAATATAATATTTGTCTGAGGACCAATAATTAATACCATGCATTCATATCTAATAAATATTCAGCAATTATAACACCTTTTTTTAATTAGTTTCAATCAGATTTTTTGAATTTATTTCTAAGGTCTAAGATATTTCATATAATTATAAATCGCTTCCATACTGGTATACGACTACAGCTTGGACGATTTCAATGATTCCTTTTTTATTTTATTTGCAACAATTTGGTTATAATTAAAATAGCATGGGTGCGGCTCAGCAGATGATGGTTTCCATAAATATTACTATTTCTAATTATTCGAAGCCGATAGATGATCGTGTTAGTGGTTCCGGTAAATTATCAAGGCCAGCGATTATTATTAATACGGCTACCCCGTGTAGCGGTTTAGCTACACCGCCATNNNNGCCATGGGACAACCTATCGTGTTGTTTATATTTGGGAAAATTGAATTAATTAAACATACAGTTTGAAAGTTAATACCGAATTCTTGGTTTAACCGAGGATAAAATAGAATAAATTATACTAAACTTGAGTATACTAATTTTAAAAATATTCGTCTTTAATTTTACTAGTGTTCGCCCTTTGGTCGAAACTCGACCGTAATAAATTTTAATATCTTGTTGATAAGAACACTATCTTCATTTTTCAAGACCAACTACCTTATTTCTAAACTTTTTAGTGCTCCATCTGTGATATTTTATTGTTATTATCAATATATTTGTTTGTGTGTGTGTAAAATACATGGTAGTGTGGGTAATGTTTTATTAATTGATTTAATGTACTTTATAAGCACTATTATTGAAAAATATTAGCGTTCTGCACTTCTCCTACACATAAACTATAAGTGTGTTAAATTTTGTGCTCCTGCGTCCGGCTAATTTTTGTAAAAAGGGGTCCAAAGCTTTGGCATCACGTATTAATATATAGATGTAACGGAAACTTGAAGGAATAAACTTAATTTACATTTTTTAACTCACTGCAGTGTACCAAGCAAGATATGGCAGCTACCTTTTTCTTAGCGCTTTTTTTGTCATCAACACCATGAACCACGTACCTAAAGTTTTTTCACAACTAGCCGGAATTGGTAAATCATTCCCTATCCCGTCTCCATAATGACATTGTTTAAATCTACCACATTCCTGTTTGTTGGCATCAGTTGGCATGAATCGAGCACTCAAAAATATTTTCACTCAACCACCCGAAGGTCAGCCAAGTGCGACTCTACATTCCGCTATTCATAGTTGAGACGTATCGAAGAAACTAAATATCATTAAAATCAGTGCAACCATATGCATAGGTATAAATGGCATTACTAACATGGTTTACAACTTTCATATGATACTAGTCGTTATTGCAAACTTTGTTTCACCTGTTCAGATTATATGGCAAAAATATAATATACTAGCTGACCCAGCAAACTTTGTATCGCTTGACATTAATGCTTCGATAGTAGCGCAGTTTGTCGGAGCCAACGTGAAACATTCCAAAATCAAGAACTGCTTATTATTAAAATTAATTAAGAAAATATTTTCCAGGAGACCAAATTGTGAATCTAAACCATTCTCGAATCCCCTTGAATACCCACAAAAATTTCATTAAAATCGGTCCAATCGTCTAGGAGGAGTTAAGTGACAAACACACGAACACAAGAATTATATATATAAAGATAAGTCGAACGGCATAAAAGATGCCTATTTCCCAGTTCTAAGCTAACTCCCCACTAATTTCCAACCACATCGGTTCAGCCATTCTTGAGTTATAAATAGTGTAACTAACACGTCTTTTTTTATATATTATATATTTAAATTTTAAAATAGTGAAAAATGAACCGGTTTCATACAAGAGACAAAAATTCAAGAATAAAAATGTACACGCTAGTTTGTTTTTTGTATTTTGTATATCTGAACAAGATAACTATTTACTTAATTTCAAAGTGATGCTACGATGTTCCCGAGCTGAAATATATTGTATCAGAGCAGTAAACACGTGATGCAGAGAAGTAAATGAACCTTAGTTCAGTGACACTAAAAAGACTACAGCAACAACTATTTCCTCTGATAATGAAGAAAAAAGAAAATTCGTTTACTGTAGAAAAGAGTATTAAGAAATTGCAAAATGTATATCGGTAATGGTCCCTTATCTATAAATTAGTGTTGCATTGTTTTGTGCGCATCTCGAAATAAGCTACTAATTGTCAATGAATTTTAGGGTGGAAAATTGGTTAGAAACGTTGAGTTCTAATTTTTATATTCAATGAAATGAACAAACACACAAATTTCCCAGTGGTAAAAGGCAACCACATTTTGCAGACATTCTATCTTAATTTTTTTTATGTCGTCTCTGTAGTCGGTCTAGTGGCTCAGGTGTTGGACTTGACTGCATGAGATCCCGGGTTCGAAACCCGGGTCGGGCAACGATAGGAAAACATGATTTTTCCAATTTTCTAATAACAAATAAATGTTATCATTATGTATCACATTGTGGGTCTTAGGGCGTGTTCAGATGAATTCCGCGCCGAGCACGCACACGCGTTGAGCCCGTCTTAGACCCGCGCTCAGCACGCGTAATACATCGCGCACGCCTCTCACCCGCTTTTACTACTAGTGACAGTCAATACAACACTAGCTGAAGCGCGGGCGCAAGACGTGTGCTGCCCGTGCGCGGGGTGCGCGCGTGGCTAGCGCTTGGCACGTGCGTGGCGTGGACGGATTGATTTAGTTAATTCAATTTGAGAATATCGGTGTGACAATAGGGCTCAAATTACGTCGAAAAAAAATCAAAGCGTGCGCAACGCGGGTGATGGCGAGCGTGGAGTGAGCTTGGCGTGCGCGTGTCGTCTGAACGCAACCTTAGTGTCTTCGGCTAGTCGTGGGTGCCCTCGTTGTGCCTCTGCCTACCTTTGGGATATGGGCGTGAAGATACTTTTTTTAAAATAACAAACTCACTTCTTTTTTGGTAGTAAAATTCGTACATAGCCTATGTACACCATTAGTGCATCGAAAACTTGTGATCTGGACGTCCAGACTCTCGACCCTAGCCTCCGGACGGGACTGTCATAATGACAGAAGGAATAGGTAAAGCGGAGGATCACTTCGAGGGGTCTCTTCGGTAATGCCCCGATCAACTCGCTATTCTCATCTCTTAAGATTTTAGGCAAGGAGAACACGTCATGACGTTATGGCGACAGGAGTAGGTAAGGCGGTGGTACCAATCCGGGCGAGTCGCTGTGAAACTCTACCACCTATAGTAGGATGTCACGGGGTAAGTGACGGTAAGCCTATGCTCGCATTTTAAGAGCTGCCTAGCAGGAAGGCAGATGGTCTATTCTGCAA
>NJDD01010042.1:148657-158885 GCA_002245505.1 Calephelis nemesis
TTGGGGTTTTTGGGAATAAAGGGCAACTGCTAACCAAGCGGCACGTATGGGGTGAGCGTCGTCGGTTTGTTTGTCACTGAGACCGTGACTGTGTCTAGTGGTAGAGTTATGAGACGACTTGATTGGTATCATCACTATTCCGGTTGACATCAGTGCTCACCAAAGTTGTATTCCGTCTACTTTTGGTGGATTGTGCGCTCCTAGCCGTCACGTGGTCATACTTAGGCAAGTTTTTGTTAAGACAAACGCAGGTTATTGATATGAAAATAATAATTGTGCATAAATGATAGTACTTCCATACTAATAATGAAAGCAATTCGTGCAAAATTATTCCCTAACCATTCCAAATTTACAAGAACGCACAACGTTAATATTTAAGTTTTCACTTCTGCTGGCACTCCCGGAGTGTCCCGTCTTTTTTTCCAAAGTCATATAAAGGGTGGTTAAACTTGGTTATTTGGCTAATTGTATTGGAATTATAATATATTATATTATATAATTGTATTTTATAATTCATCACGATGCCAACCGAAAAACTGACTAGATGTTGTGAAGTATAACACGTGTATGATTGACTTTTGGGAATGATGAAGACCATGCAAAGTGGAGATGTAAGAGTAGAGATTTTACTATGAATTCCCTCAAGTGTGGGGAACAACCATTATTACGGCTGTGATGATGATGTTATGCGTACGTGACTAGGGACATGACTTCCCAACTGATAAGCATCACAACTTATAAATAAGGTTGCCCTTTAATACGCGTTTCTCTTTGTTTGATGTTAAATAGGTCTTATTATTATGTCTACTAATACTAGTTATACTATACTTATAATGATTGGTTGACCCCGTTTTGGTCTGGTCTCCTTTGCAGAAAAGACTATCTGCCTTCCTGCCAGGCAGCTCATAAAAGGCGAACGTAAGCTTACCGTCACTAACACCGTGAAATCTGACTATGTAGTAGAGTTTCGCAGCGACTAACCCGGATTGGTAACACCGCCTTACCTATTCTTGCCGCCATAATGTCATGACGTGTTTCGGTTTGGAGGTTAAGGTAGCCGGTAAACTTACTTTTGCTCGAGGCCTAACATCCCGGCCTCAGGTTGGCAACGCATCATTACCACCTTTGGTGTATCTAGGCGGCGGGAATTTCTAACCACCAGGACATCCGTCGGCTTGTATGTCTTCCAATATAAAAATAAAGAATCCGGGAAAGAGAGTTAAAATTGTAATTTGAACGAAGGACATGTCAACTTAAGCTGGTTTTTGTACTTTTTTAGTAAATTCCAACCTTACTAATATTGTGAATGCGAAAGTGTACCTGTCTAATATATAATATTGTCTTTGCTATTACTAATTTAAATAGGGCTGGTGGCTACAGTCGTGGATGAAATTGCAGTAATATCTTTATTTATAATTCTTGTCTTCGTGTCTTTGTCACTGAACTCCTAGACAACTGGAACGATGTTGATGAAACTTTTTGTGTGTGTTCAAGAGAATTCGAGGATGGTTTAGATCCACAATTTGGTCTTCTGGAAAATGTTTTTTTAATTATTAGTATACCTAATAAGTAGTTGTTGATTTTGGAATGTTTCACATCGGATCCGACAGACTGCGCTACTGTTGAAGTATTAATGTCAAGCGATACGAACTTTGATGAGTCAGCAATTTTTTTATAAAGTAAGAAAAAACTGTTACCCGCGGCTTTGCTCGCGTAATAGTCAATAAACTTATTAGTTATAGCCCATTAATAAGGACTTTCATACAAACTTAAAACCCCTATTTCACCCCTTTAGGGGTTGTTTTTCTAGAAACTGTACGTTACGTACGAACCCCTTTTGAATAATGGTCTACCTTTCATAAACAGAACTATCAAAACCCGTTCACTATTGGCGGAGTATTCACATAACAAACATTCAAAAAAACATATTGACGAATTGGTAACCTGCGTTTTGGATTCGGTCAAAAATCTTAAAACATACTAAAAAGAGTACTCGAATTAGGAAGCCAATCCTGTTTAAGTTTTAAAAAAATACAGTAGATTTGGATAGCTTATACGGAAGTAAGATATTAAATTGTATTTGTATGATACTTTCCTTTTCCATTATAAGTAATTAACATTAAATCGCAGGAGGTAGGTATATTTACCGACATTATTTTTATAACCGGCGACTGCCCGACGCCATCTCATTATAGGCCCTTTGGTTTTCGGCAGGTGATCAGTTGGCAAAATTAGCCTGCACTTGTAATACTAAATGATGCACAGTATCTTTAAGTCAAACGTTTCGATGATCTCATATTAATAAAATGAAAAAAAACTACTCCCTATTGGTCCTGAAATTTTGAACTTTTTTGGCTGTTTTCTTGTCCGACTTACAAGTGTACTACATACATATTTCTGAACTGATAACGTCAGGTCTTATTACTATCTGCTCCGGTCCCGGCAAGATGTTTAAAATTGCAGAATCAGGTTACCAATGCGTATATTATTTAATTGTAAAAAAAGCATCTTCACGCCCATATCCACGAGGTAGTAGGCAGAGTCACATCTAGGGCACCCACGACTTGCTGAAGACACTAAGGCCCGCAATGTACTATGTGGCAAGCCTATCGCCAACCGGACACATTTCCAATTCCGAGCAACATTTTTGTTTTATAAGAAAATTGGAAAAACTCCATCCCGACCCGGGATTCGAACCCAGTTATTTAATAGTTATATACTTTATCTAGGTCTAGATGTATATAATCTATCTAAACAGAATAGAACAAATTTTTATGCAAAGCAAGTATAACAAAATACATTTTGAACACAAGTTTTAAATACAATATTTGCTGTACATCGATGTATTACTATAAGAGGTATACTGTACTATAATTATTATCTATACATAAAAATGAATCCTCATTTCGCATGGTTATCGTATCACGACTGAACATATAAACTAATTTTTCTACTTATTTGTAGTCGTTTTGGTCAGGAACAGGTTCATATAAAGAGAAAAACCAGAAAAACTTCAGGTAAAAGGGGAAAAACAATGCTTTATTATCTTCAAACAAGCTGTTAGTAGCTGCTAATATCAAAAATGCGAAGTTCACCGGCTCGGCTAGGACATTTTCGTATTTTTGGGTCAGGTTCATTCATTACGCAAAAACGCATAAACTTTTTTCCATGACAATCAAATTTTTCCTGAACCTTATCTTGGGAAATATTTTTTTCTATTCCCAATTTAATTTAAATTTGAAACATCAAAAAGGGCTTATTGGACTGACTTATTTGCATATATATTTGAGTGGTAATTATCTTTGTGGCAATTAACGAGGCGGCCGTGTCCTAGCATAATGTCCGCCGTCACTATCCATCATGGCGGAACTCATCTGTCACTTTTTGCAAATGTTCACGCTTTTCTAATTTTTAAAATAAGTTCTGAAATCTAGATAACATTAGGAAATAAGACCTTGTTAGTCTTACCACAAAAAAATAGACGCCTGTTTAGTTAAACAGTGCTAAAATTGACCTCCAACCAATATACACACGTGGTTGACGAGGCAGCATGTTATTATTCTTACTAGTGGTCGCGCATTGCTCGAAATTTCTTGTTGATATGAACGCCATCTTCATTTCTCAACACCAAGTACTTTGTTTCCAAACTTTTTAGTGCGCCATCTGTGATCTTTTATCGTTATCATCAATTTATTTGTATGTGTGTGTTAAATGCATGGTAGTGTGGGTAATGTTTTATTTATTGATTTCATGTATTTTATAAGCATTGTTATTGAAAAATATTAGCGTTCTGAACTTCTCCTACAAATAAACTTTATGTGTGTATGTGTGTCAAGTTTTATGCTCCTGTGTCGGCCTAATATTTGTAAAAAGGGCTCCAAAGTTTTGGCATCACGTATTAATATATAGATACATAAATGAAACGACAATCTTGAGTACTGATGACTATGTCTTAAGTTTGTTTTAGTACTAAGGCTGAAACCCTATGTAAACCAGTATTATATAGTATTAGTAGTACATTAGTACTTATTATTCTGTGGTATAGGTATAAGTAGCGGAAAACGTGCGATCTACGGCGTAGCATGTACTTTTTACAGTGTGTTGAACGAGTGTTTAAACATTGTCGTGGTAAGACGGAATGTATCGAGCAACTTGTTTGGTTTGTAATTCAAAAGAATACAAATCGGTCGGCAATTGCACTATACCCCAAAGTTACACGACGATTTTCGAGAAATCCTCGGTAAACAAACAGGATTTACTTTTACAAAGTTCTATGAAAACTTTTCAGTTGCACAATTAGTTTAGAGATGGTTCCAACCCAAAGTACTTCATAGTAAAAGCAATGTCATTTTTCAGAGTTTTATTGGAGCTGAGAATAGAGTCATACATATTTTATAATAAATTCAGTATATAAAAAATATATTTAAAACAACCTATTTTCAAAAAAGCCTAATCCTGGCTAGAACATTTTTAATTTTTTAATACACGATTTTCAATAAATATTGCAACATTAAGATAACAAAAAAATTTTATCCTGACTTGAAGTACAAAATATGCAGAAGTACAAGCACAGATTTAAAAGCACCAGGACGAGGTAAGGTTCTGGTAATAATGTAGCAAAGTAGTTGCAAGACTCTGCTACCTTCTCTGTTTGGCTGCACGAGTATCATCGAGCTATCTCACTTTATATTTATTGGGTCCTTACGCCAATAACAAATTGACCTCAACCTCTTCCCTTTAACTTAAATATACATAACTAAAGCAATAAATAAACAAACAGATAATTTGTGTTAGATTCCGTACCTGTTTCGCAGCCTAGAAAATGTATGTATACTTATTTCTTTTATGATTTCTAACCGATATTTTTAACTTATATATATTTTTTACTAGATAGCTGTTGCCCGCGGCGTTGTCCACATGGTTAATAGTCCCACAGGAACATTTTTCAGAGTAAAAACTATCTCAGGTGTTAATTTATGTTACCCTCTATGAAAATCGGTTAAGCGGTTTTAGCGTGAAGTAGTAACAAAAACACATACAAACTTTCGCATATATAATAATAGCAGGACGTATCTAAACTGATTTTCCTTCATTTATGAGTAAATTTCTTTTGTAATTCAAATTATTTGTATTCATTCATTCACCAGAGTTAAATGGTATTCTTAGTGCTACTAAGTCTGGATCTGATGATGGTGTCAGAGGGAGATTAAGGAAAATGTTAATTTATTGTGTGCATAAATGACACAATGTTTAAAACGAATTCGGGTTTTACAGTTATACGTCGCTTAAATCATATACATATGTAGAAATTCAGGCTGCACGCACGAAGAAAGAAGGATAACATTTTTCCATATATAAGTTGATAGCGTCTCTGAATAGCATTCATTAGAGAACTTTTAAACATGTGACCAGAATAATATATCAGACAAACTTTTACTGAAAACTTAAGTATACTGGTTAAATTGTAGAGTAGAATCAATAAGAACCGCATGTAACAAGTTTAAATAACAGTATAAACCAACTGAGAGAAGTGTCCTTTTTATTGTAAAATATTTTTATAAACTCTGTTTTCTTTTATTTAATACAATAGAAGATTCCAACCTACATCGACCTACAGCGAGTTGGTAATAGAAAAGAATAATAGCGTTATTATTCTAAGAATGAAACATATTTTATAGTAAACATATTAAAAATGGGTTGCTTCAATAACAAACCCAGGTTCAGATTTTAGACCATTTATTTATTTAAAATTCATGCACTATAGCGCACAAAGGTGGACTTAATTTTATATGGCATTCTCTACCAGACAACCTAACTTTATTCGAAAGAATAATTAAATGGGGTGCAAAGAAAAAAAACATTAACTAAACATTTGCATACACATTTAAACCTAATTTTAGGTAGCATAATAAATACATAACACATATATACAAAGAAAAATACTTAGCATACTATATCAAAATATTACACGCAAAAATAAGTACTCTATAAATATAGTCATTCTACATATGTAAATACAAATATTACAGTATTAACTTAAATATACATATATACACACACCGCTAAATTAAAATAGTAAAAAGACAAACCACTGTCACTATATATTTAACTAACCGATCCGGCAAAATCAAAAGATATTGGTAGTAGTTCTGCTGAGCATCAAATAAACTTATTTCGAGAGTATGCTATCGACTAAATACCAATAAAACAAAAAGAAAAGGAAGAAAAAAAAGACGGACAAGTCAACTCGTGATGTGTTCAATCACGTTATCCGATGAGTAGATTTAAGAGTCTATAGAAATGTCATTTACTAAATAATCTAACAGCACTAAACTTCTTTCGTTTTTTTTATTGCTATCGTTAGACGACGATAGCGGTAACTTAAAATTGGTTTAGTGTGTGGGTAACAAAATTAAAACAAGATTCTCGAATTCTTCTCTTCTCCTTTTATGAACCTTGCTATGAGCTTTATGAAATTTGCTTAACAAAATGTCAACAAAACTGTCGGTCGGCCGCCGGTAAAATACCTATAATCAGTTGAGCTGTCCTCGATTCTTGCGATCGGTAGGGTTACTCTTTAAACTCAAATTATGCAATATAGGAAATTGAAATCGTTTTTGTCATTTTAGGTACTCTTTGACACAACACTAGCTAATAATAATTGACATGTACCTAGTTACTAAGAAATAATATTTTTTTTGGTATTTGTTGTTTTTTTAAGCCATTTGATAATAACCCGATGGAACTTTGTTCAAGAGTATCTAAAATGACATTTCCAAGTGCAATTAACACATTTGCATGAAATGGAGGTTTAAGAATAACCCTACAGTATCACATTTTGACGAATCATATTAATTTATACTTGCAGAAGACTACTTTATTTTCATTACAGTACGTAGTAGAGTGCTGTGCAGCGGCTTGTCCGGGCTGGAACCATCAATGTACCTATGATTGCAACCATAATGGCGGTGTTCGCCATTGTCGTGTTCCATATAAATGAGAGGACTGGCGATACGCCAAAAAAGTACATGGTGTTTATAGAGAGCGTCGCCAGAAGAGCTTGCCTATTCATTTATTGTTTTTTTTTGCACACCAAAAAAATTAATTTATACAATAGGCGAACTTAATGCCTAGTAGCATTGTCCACCAGTCAATCTTTAACCCAACAGAGAAAGAGAGAAGTTTGCAGTTACAATTCAACTCAATTCCTCGTCTTTATTTCGTAGTTACGACATTTGTTACACTTGAAATACGTCAACAGTTAGAATACATTTTAATAGATTTTGACAAGCACATACGGTAGTTAAAACACTATTACATCCATCCATTACAAACAGCATCCTAATGTATGGCAATAAAATAAACAAAATATGCAGGTAGTTAAAAAATAATAATAGATGAGTAAGACTATAGTATTTCCCTAAAAAAAGGGAATACAATTTAATTAAGTAAGAAATACAAAATATATTCGGCAATAATTCGGCACTCTATTACCTCGAATAAACTATCAGTATAACTACTACTACTAGTACTATCAGTAGGTATAGTATAAGTAAGTATCAGTACTTTACTTGTTCGTTATTTTGTGACATAAAAAAAATTACCACACAATATGTACTTGTATGTCACATAAGTATATGAATACTATACATAATATATATGCATATTTGAGGCATGGATGGTTCTGTATTGTAATACATGATGGGAAATACTCAGGTTCACACTGCCCTCCAAACTTTAACATAATGATTGAACTGGCTGATGTTGTCTATGTCTATATGTTGAATTGTTGGTCGGTGATGTTATGTCAGCAATAATAAGTAGGTGCTCTCCTGTAGATAGGAACACGACAGTAGCGAGCATTGATGTGATGTCTACAGAAATATAGGCTAAGTATTGATTCTTTCGGTTTATGGCGTGGGCTATCCACGACTAACTTCCAGCTGTTTATTAAGCAAGGAACTCGTAAACGCCATTAAGGTAAGAGAGAAGGAACGCCCCCGCGTGCGGTAAATCGAACAAATGAGTTTTATTTATCCTCCTTCGACAGGAGTATTGTCGAAATCTGTCCTCATTTGTGGATCTGTTTATTTACGTTTAATTCGTTTCAGTTTGGTGCTTACCTAGCTACGGAGAAGTAAGCAATGAAATAATAGATCATTGATTATTTTTCAAACGTTTTCATTTCATTTTCATACATATGTGACGGTCCCACGAATATAAATGAGACTAATTGAGTCTATCTAAAAAGGAAGCAAGTTGTATGATTGTGCCATAAGGGTTAGTCAAGTGTCAACTACTACTCAAATAAAGAGAGAGAGAGATGGTAGAGTATCGCAGCGACTCGTCTGGATTGGTACCACCTACTTACCTATTCCTGTCACCATAACTTTCAAAGCTTGCCGTTGACGTGTTCCGGTTCGGAGGGTAAGGTAGCCAGTAAACAAACTTTTGCTCGAGGCCTGTCATCCCAGCCTCAGGTTGGCAACGCACCATTATCCCCTTTGGTGTCTCTAGGTGGCGTGAATTTCTTACCATCAGGAAATCCGTCTGCTTGTTTGCCTTCCATTATCATAAAAAAAACTTAGATCCATACCGTTACGTACTGCCATGGTACCATATAGATCCTGAAATTCATACATCGTTGTTCATCATACAAATTCCCCTATCAGTAATCAACCTTAAACCTCGCGTTAATGTACTTCACATGTACTCTAACCCCTCGACCAGTGCGGCAAAATAATCTGGGAAATTCAAATAATTGCATTGTTTTATTATTAAGTTATTGTTAAGTTCATTTAAATTATGTGGTCGAATTGTTAAAACGGTAGCATGAATTATTAACACTTCCTTCCTGCTGTCATAAATCATAACGTTTGTCATTCCTCATTATCATTTTTAGGTTTTGGGATTCGGGAGTAGAATGGATAAAGAACTTTCTAACACAGTATACTTTTTGTTAACCTTTTAATCCAGGCAACATTATTTAGCGTTTATTTCAATAGTTAAAGTAAGTATTCAAAAAAAAAAAGTAAATGAAAAAGAAGTTCGCAAAAAAAGGGTAACTGAAAAACTAATCGGAAAATGTATCCTGGCCCCAGGTTGGCACCTCCAACATATTTGGTGTGTATAGGTAATTCAAAAAAAAAGTTAATGAAAAAAAAGTTTGTAAAAAAAGGGCAACTAAAAAACTAATCGGAAAATGTGTCCTGGCCCCAGGTTGGCACCTCCAACATATTTGATGTGTATAGGTAAAGTTTATTTTTATGATTTGGAGTACCATTTTTTTATTCCTCTGTAATATGAAAAAAATATATGGACCAAAATCCCATTTAGAAGTTGCTGATAAAAGTTTCATTCACACCTAAGCTGCCAGCGAAATATAAAAATATTACAAAGAGAGGGTTAATGAAAATATGGGAAAAACTTTTGATCGGGTGCTATAGAGACAGACCATTATGAAGTCCATAAAAAGTTAGGTATTTCTTTTGAATTAACTGACTTTCTAGCTAACAGTACTCACAGTTTATTTAAGTACCGCAATTTATTATCTAGTCTTTCTAAGACCAGTACTTTTTAGTTTTAATAGTGCGCTATCCAACTTTGTCCAGAATTTTATACAAAGCCCAAGGACAGGCGACTAACCTGAGACAGGAATGGTACGCATCTGCCGTCTTATTAATAAGCATAGAATAAAGTATTCCAAGGCTTAAACTGGTATTACATTGTGATATAGACGATAATACCAATTCATACCTTGACTTATTTTTGTCTATGATTACAATAGTAAAACAGTAAATGTCAGTAATTTTTATCGACTACTTAACTTTTTGAACCTTTACACGATCGTTGCAAGCACTGACATATGACAGTTAAAACAAGTAACATCTTTAAAAGTATTCCAAAGATGGTGCAGTTTTTGTAAATTACAATTACAAAAATTACATTATCGCCTCTGTGTTCTTTCTAATTAAAAAATGTTGGTCGGGAATGGAAATGTGCCCGGTTGGCGATAGGCTTGCCACCTATCACATTATGGAACTTAGTGTCGTCGGCTAGTCGTGGGTACCCTGGTTGTGCCTCTGCCTACCTATTCGGGGATATGGGCGTGAATATGCTTTTTTTTACAATGTATACAATAATAAGTGACGGTGTGAATAAGTTTAAGTTTAACGTGTCCTCAAACCGAAACACGATATTAGTGTTCTAGAAACAACTTTCTGTGTAC
>NJDD01010050.1:5856-26228 GCA_002245505.1 Calephelis nemesis
TGGCGGCAGGACTAGGTAAGGCAATGGTACCAATCCGGGTGAGTCGCTGCGAAACTCTACCAAATAACAAATTTAATTATTATAATTGGATTTTCTCGGTTGTTGACTACGCTCTTTTTGAAAACACACTTGAAATAGAGCCAAAACCTTTAATAGATTATATATAAATAATGTGAATGTATACAATGTGTGTATGTTTTCCCCATGTTGTTTCGGGTCTGTTCAGTAGAATATGCCATCTATAAGCCTCTCTGATAGGCAGCTCATAAGAGGCAAGCACAGGCTAATATATACCAAATAAAAAAATACCAAATAAAGGTCGTTACCAACTCGACCTCTGGTTGTACAGAGTTCAGCAACTTACCTGTGAAGGGATCCACCGTCTTACCTACTCCTGCCACCATTATGACTCTCTCATGTTCCGGCTCGGAGGGTCGGGTAGCCGGCATACTTGCAATGCAAGCTTTGCATCTTCCATAAGGATAGCGACGCACCTGTATCATCTATGGTGTCTACAGACCAAGATTATCTCTTACTATCGATAGAGTCGTGACCTTGTTCGCTGAACTCTCACATTAAAAACTGGTATAGAAGTACTATTTATATTATGCGCTTCGGCTGAATTCGTCAAGTTTCGGAAATCCGAATGTGTTGTAAAGATCTATATAGAGTTGCTATTAAATAACTCGTTATTTCGCTTAAATTTAGATTAGATCAGCCAATTTTAAAAAAGTAAAAAGTGTAAAGCCGAAGCGCATAATTTAAATAGTTGTGCTATGTATAAATCGTTTGTTTTTATTTACAAACCAAGTTGATAATCTTTCCGAATTGAATAACTTAGACTTTTCGCTACAAAGAACTAAAATTAGTTGTCGAAGTGTAGCGAGTGTTGGAATTGGTCTCAAAGAATTTACACTTCTAGCAGCGAGTTTAAAGTCTCTATTCTCAACGGGCAAGCTTCGGCAATTGGAAATGTTTTATTTTTGTAAAACCTCTGAGGAAATCTTAGTTTGATAGCGTAGGCGAATGACATACCGTTGATTGAACTACATTAATACTAATATAAATGTAAAGGTGTGTCTAACTGTTATACTTTCACGGCTAAACCGCTTTACCGATTTTGATGAAATGTTATTTGCATATAGTTTATGACCCGGCTTTAATCTTAAGCTACTTTGGTTTTCAAAAATCATCTCTCATAAAACTTCCTAGGAATCCGCGGCGGGTTTATTATATTATACTTTTATCGGGTATATTAGAACACTTGTTTTAGCAAAACAAAAACCTTCACTTGTACACCGTTAGTATATACATTAAAAAAAATAACGTCATACCACGTTTAAAAATTACATACTGCCATCTGTACTTGAAAAAGAGGTACTAATAATTAGTAATCGTAGTAAAATATTTAACAATAATGAGGTATGAAAGCTTGAAAGAAAATATTATTGACTTCTTTGCTAGAACTGAAACACATGGATATTTTTTTTAATTTGTTTAAATCGAGAAAGGAGCTATATTAACGAGCAAAAATATGTACAAAACACAATGTTTCAGTATGTAAGGCCAACGAAAAAAATACAATGCTAATAAGACGTCATGTCAGCGCCCCGTATGATATAATGCTCTGTAAATAAATTGTATGAAATCAGTCTGTCACTTTAGCAATTTTATATGGATTTGAACATGGGAACAGGTGACATGTCGCGCACATCCGACGTTTCAACACAATTAATGGTTGTTTGTAGTTGGGGCCATGAAAATTTGTTCTCCGAAATTATTAAATATTATATTCTAGTACCCATAGCAATTAGAGATAAGATGTGTACGTCCCCATCGCTTTATGGTCTATGAAGTTAGATTGCTGGATTATCCATCTAGAGATTTTTTTTATATGATCTGGCAAACGATCGAACAGGCCATGTGGTGGGAAGTGGTTGCAGTTGCCAACACATATTTTCCCCATGTTAGTCAAGGTAGAAAAGTAGAAGGTACATGAAGAATAGGCTTTCTGTTGTTCAACTTAGTATAGTTAGAGCATAGGTTAGATGGGTAATAACGTAACTGAGGTCCATGCTGTGCAGGAAGTTATACGAAGGAGAATATAGTCTACAATCTTGCATTTAAGCTATGTAAGGCTTAGTAAAGGTTCGGCCTAATTATCCTCATCGCCTTTCCTATAACTGTTACCACGAGGACAGTTCCATTGTTATATTTCGGTTTTAAGGATAAACATTAGACTTCGTTAGGCTGGAAGTATCGAATCACAGCCTCAGATTGGTAATCCACAATAAAGGTCTTTGGCAACTTAGATATACCCATATTGTTACCACCAGGATCTGTTTTATTAAGTACATCTGTTATACAAAAAAGAGCTGCAATACAATAACTCTTTATTTATTTTTATTTTTTAAGTTAAATTAGATTGTAATTTGTATTTTTTATCTAATTTATAATGTAACTATTAATATTGAAAAAAGACAAGTCCGCTTAGTTTCTTTCGACGGATCTTTTTAGTGTAAGAGTGTAGTTTAGAAAAATGTCGACGCACACAAATATCACTAGTATGGTTAAAGTGAAAAAAGATTTTTCAAAAGAAACACAAATATGTCAAATAAAATAATACAATATAAATGAGATACTTGCGACGTTCCAGGGGTATTAAAATTTTAATTAGTTAGTTTCTAACTTTGATTAAATCATTTTATATTCGTCAGTTTTACTTATTATTAAAAACTTGCAAATGGTTCTTAGATAGACATAATATTTGATACCGCGCAAAAACAGCCTTTGGGAAAGGGAAGGTGCTTCCTTATCAATAATACAAATTAAGTACAAATATTTAAGTTAAGAGTAAGCACTAACTTTAGTAAAGGTTAACCTTCTATTCCTTTACCACTATCCGTAATTGGCTATCGATTAAAAATATGTCTAACCGCTTTTACTCCTTCTGAGTTAGTGGCCACAAAATGAATGTTATTAATTTGGAGCGTATGTTTTTTAAACGCCCCAACCGTTGTCTGTCCGCTGTCGCTGGCAGCCGTCATACAAACTTAATTTCGCTTTAATACAAGTTTAGACAGTGGTCAAAACTTTTGTTGCTGTTGAAAAATGAAGTTGAATTTGATATTTTGACAGTGTCGCAGAGATTCATGTATTTTTATACAATTCACATAGTACAGTTAGCAAACGAAATACCTGACTCCAGTACAATACTTTCGAAGTACCTACTGTATTTGCTAGCACACAATTCTTAAAACGTTCAGCTTATTTATGTAATAAAATCAACAAACAAATCAAAATATATTCTAAAACTTACACAGAATGTAAAATGACTAACTACTTACACAACAAAACTTATGTAGAAACGGAAAATCTGTTACAGAAAATAAATTAATCTAAATAACAAAGCTAATAAATAAAATCACATGTATAGTACTAAAATATTCATATAATCTCAAACACTTACGAAAACAAACACACACACACACACACACACACACACACACGCACGCTTGAGTACTCTAGTTTTATATGTATCTTGTTAAATATCTAGAATCAGATGATATAATAATCAGGCTAGTCACTTAATAGTATAAGGACAAGTATTGTATGGCAGAGCGTAGCTTCCTGGCACAGGCTTTTTTTTGCCTAAAAGGATGCTGCAGTAACTTAAACGAACGAATAAACGATTTTTGATTTTCGATTTTGATTTGTAAGGAGGTCAAATATGTCGTTTGTTTACTGTACATAGCATCAATTAAACATTTCAGATATTTTCAATAAGAAGTGACAAATACCTTATGTCAGAACATTAATACCAACTCCACTTGATGCGTGATCAGAGAACTCTCCTTAGGGCACATAAGAATTTGAGACCCCGAGCACAAGAACATATCTCGCTATGCTATCTGAAACGCATTTTAAAAACTATTATAGAAAGTTAGATGCTTGCTTTTTCTATCAAATACTCTTGTTTAATGTTATAGTTTTGTTTTACGTTTAAGTAAAGAAATGTAACATTCTTAAAATTTAAAATATTCAGAAACCCTAACGAAACTTAAATGTTTTAGTTAACTTTTAGTTACTTATAAAAGCTATCTCGATCACGTCAGCTTTGAAGTAAAAAAACAGCATCGAAATCGATCCATCCACTCAAAAGTTATAATGCTACAGACAAACACACATAGACGCGTCAACCTTTTTTTCGTAGGATGTTAAGAAATAAAATGTTTCAATAACCCTAGTCCAAATCTAAATTTAATAAAGCTAAAAACCAACATAATCTCGTCACCTAAGAAAAAAAATTATTACCTGTTCAAAAGTTATATACGGAGGGTCCTATTTCGCCGATGGTTTAATCAGATATACACAATAAAAAAAATACCGTTGAAAAATAAAACAGTTTAATTAAAAAAATACAATAATTTTAATAAATTGACTTGGACTTTGAGAAAATATTTTTTTATTCCTGAAAGGTTAGAAAGGTTGTCGTAATAGCTCTGATGTTATAGCTTAGCTTTTCATAAGTACCTACCAAAAAAACCATAGTCAGGTAAACTGCTTAGTTGTTTGCATGCTTTCCAAAAACCAACGTAACAAGCTGCAGTTAAAAAAGGAATGAGTATGGAATGAATGCCCGCCAGTCATTCAATTCATTCAATCTATTGATCATTAAACATCAATTATTCCTTAAATTTAACCAGGAATCATTTGACTGGCATCAGGTATTGTCCTGACTGAGTTTGGTGTTTCAAGTTGATAGCACGCAATGTACAATGAAATATCACTTATAATGTCTTTTGACATACGAGTAACTTATTAGCAAAGCTAAGAGTTCTATATCAGTTGCTTGTTTAAATTTGTCTTGGTTGAAGTTTTAACTATATTTACACAGTTTGCTTGCTCTTGCAAAGAGATAAAGACAAACTCAAAGTTTTGGTGGAATCGAAAGAAAAGATATTCGCATCGTTTTTGTATTGAGTATATAATAATAGACAATTTTAGTAGGTCGTAGAGTTTCGCAGCGATTCACCCGGATTGGTACCACCGCCTTACCTATTCCTGCCGCCAAAACGTCATGACGTGTTTCGGTTCCGGCCTCAGGTTGGCAACGCACCATTACCACCTTTGGTGTCTCTAGGTGGCGTGAATTTCTTACCATCAGGAAATCTGTCTGCTTGTTTTCCATCCAATAACATAAAAAAATTATGACAATTTGAATAATTTTGTATAGTTAAATGAACAAGTGAAGTGCTCATGAAGAAATTAGAAAATCGATAGAAATAAAATGATAGTTTAGATGCAAAATATGTGTGTTAAAAATGATGTTACAAAATAGGAAAGCACATCGACGTGTTATGTTTGGGATTTGGGATTGAGATGACATTGGGATGTCCAAATATTGTAACCGTTCTAAAAAAAACAATAATTCAATAACACAATTTATTTTATTATTAAAAATATGTTTATTACAAAATTCGCTACTAGAAATTAACAATTTTTAAAATGTGATCGAACTAAACCTCAACTTCCGTATTATCGCTTGCCATACTACAACTGTTTTTAAATCTAGCCAGTCAGGAAGAAAAACGGCAAAACAAATTCTTCGGAAACCAGAACCACAACTTATTTGCCTTGTACAAACACCGTTTTCAAACCTATCCATGCAGGA
Organism: Calephelis nemesis; assembly: GCA_002245505.1. Classification (NCBI taxonomy): domain Eukaryota; kingdom Metazoa; phylum Arthropoda; class Insecta; order Lepidoptera; family Riodinidae; genus Calephelis; species Calephelis nemesis. The sequence continues at coordinate 11,531 of NJDD01010050.1, forward strand.
TGACGACGGCGTAACAAACTCCTCGGTAAGATTTCCTAATCTAACGCTTATCTAAGAACCGAACATGACTGATATTGACGACTACTGACTAATTTCGAAAAAAAAAGCCTGATCTTAAAAACTTGGGTTCACGTCCATGCCAAACACTAAAAAAAGCAAACTTTCCCGCATCATCTACATCGGTGGTACCCAAACGGTATATCGCGAGAGGTTTCATGGTCGGTTAAGCCAGTTAGTACGTACAAGATTTTATTTTCTAATTTCGAATATTTTTTAACTACAAACGTGTGTAAATAGTAAGAAACTGTGTAAAAATGTTAATAATTACTTATGATTACAACATATAAATAAATTATAAGATAAATACGTGTTATTATTACAAATAGATAATAAAAAAATACACAAAAATAAAGTTGTCGATCTTAAACCTTTAACTTATTCTCAAGTCGATCTTCACAGCATAAAGTATAGACACCACTGGTGCATATCATCATCAACAAGAATAATCTAGTTACTTTGTTTCAATTCTGTGTGTTTGTTTGTTTGTCAAATTACTAAGTTGAATCATACAAAAGTCCCCGAATCCCTCTTTACTTCTAATATACGTAGATGATTTTCTTGAAATCAAAACCGTCTTTTTCAGGTTTTACTGCGCTAAAACTATTGAACTTATTGGACAGAGAAGCAGTTTCCACATGCATCGCATCCGTCATAATTCTTTGTATCCACCAATCAAAGACAATATTTGTATTTCATCATTACGAAGTTTGTCATTGGTTAGTCTATGGCATCAAAGTGCCCCCCCGCAAGCCCCTGTGAAACCTATTGGACCAAGGAGATTGCTCCTCAGAGAAACAGACAGACAGACAGGGTGGTAGGCCATTGCCTCGCTTGAGGTGGCGGCTTTAAGGCGGAAGAGTTTAGCTTTCATCTAGCCTCCATGGTCTTGGGATTGCAACAGTAACGGAGGTGCCTGTCACCACTGATCCTGAAGTGGTGCACGTCATCTCTCCAAGCACCACTTAGATCTGCAATTTGCGGTCCCCTGTAGAGTAGGGTTGCATAGACAGGGATCGTGAGAACCAGCGCCGCCTGACAGTGTATATGTGCGAAAGTGTACCTAGCGAAGAGAAGTACACCCTGTGGTTTTAATTAGTAGGAGTTTGACATAACTCATCACTTACCCTGAAAATGGCGGGTATCTACAAGGGTTTCCACACGAAAAAAAGGACATAAAATTAAAGTTGCATTCTTATCTGTTACCACTTAGTGGTCTAGCTACCCCTTAACACGCATTAACATCTTGATGCAGATCTACTCTTTCAATCCCTACTATCTTATTTATAAGCAAAGACTATATTACTAAAGGTTAAAGTTGATATTACATTTTCCATTATAGTTCTCAAATATCATTTCAACTAAAGCACTGGAATAATAAATATTCTTACATTTAATGATCAAATAATTTATGAAGTTTTGAAATCATTACCTTTTATTTTCACGTCGAGTAACTAGTAATACCGTGAGACCAAGCACCATAAAGAAGCAGAAAAGTATATAAAAGATTTATAGTCTATTATTGAAAGTGGTTGTTTGTAAGAGCCTTTATTCGAGTTGCGAGCCTTTGGCGCTATTTATTTGATTTATAAAGGCTTTGCCACTTAAAAGTGCAGTTACATGGACGCCATTTTTTTAATGTAATTGCCCTATGAACTACTAAATATAAATAATTTCTACTAAATGTACAACCCACAGTTTACACATACGTTTATTTAAACCAATTTCTTCTTCTTCTTTTTTATTTTAGTGGCAAACCAATTTTAAAAAGTTATAAATACTTTTTAGTAGGTAGTTGTCTCATTGGTTTATTTGCCTGAACTGCAATATTATATCACGGGAAAATAAACAACTAGACCAGTCTCTTGATAATAAAAATGATTAACGTCGCCTTAATACACACTTATATAACATCATGCAAAGTTACTTGCGTGGTAGGCAGACAGCATAGACTGCCAAGTGTCAGAAATCTTACAAATTGGTATATAGGTAGGAATGATAGGATATTAATTCCATATACCTTTCTCTTGAGAGATCTTCGGCAACTACCCTGGACACAGATTAGTAGTTAGCTAACTTCCACGAACTTTGGTTGCTGAATTAATCCTTGCTCTGAGACTGAAACTCTTGCTATCAATGAGGTGGCTGAATCTTGCAAAAATGCCGAAATTGATACCACCATTTTATATATTTCTTTCAAAATAACGTCCAATTTAGCCATTATTCACACTAACACTATCAAATTCGAAGAGTATGTAAATAGTAATTATACTCATGAATTAAAATAATACAAGTATGTAAAAACACCTTGGAGATAACACATTTAATAACATAAGTACTCCACAGCGTCCAAATCTCAGAAAAACAGAAGCTCTTTCCAATGTCTACGGAAATACGAAAGTGATCATCAATCTTAAATATTGCGTTGCTTCTAACTCGTGTTACGGTTAATTTTGTAATTTTGACATTTATTCCCTTCACTAATTGTTTTTTGTTTTAATTTACTAACCCTCTTCTCCAGGGCAGCACTATAAAGACTCTTACAATTTTACTTCGTTTGAATATCGGTCTAGCGGTTAAGCGGATAGCGTTGAACTTGACTTCTTAAAGTCCCGGGTTCGATCCCCGGGTAGGGCAACAAAAAAAATAAAAAAAATAGTTTTCTAATAAAAATAAAATTGCCCGTTTGGTGATAGGCTTGCCATAGGTGGCACTTAGTATCTTAGTACTAACATTATGGGACTAGTGTCTTTGGCTACTTATGGGCACAATGGTTATGATGACGATTGCCAGGCTTGCTGATTCTTTAGTTATTATGAGTAGTTTCTTGTTAAGTTGCACTAAGTAAGCTAAGTTGCACTCCGGGAGTGCCATTGTAAGAGAAAAATTGAGTATTGAAATTGAAATTTTTTTCGATTTTTTTAAACGGTTAGGTTGAAATAAGGAATAGCTGTAATTATCATAAAATTAAAGTACTACTATTTATGTGGTAAAATACAATGTTCAGAAATTGAGCTATAGGAAATAAAAATTTGCACTTGGTTCAATTCCCATATTTTAAACACATTGTACATACGAATCTTACGAATACACAAAGCCATCAGCAGTGATCATCCATGAAGCGCGTACCAAGCTGTAATACAGATACACACACATATTCACGCAAGCGAACTGCGCCACCTAAACGAAACACACAACAGTTTGGCGCAACTTTCATATCAAAAAATAAAAAAATAAGTTTGCTATGTTTTTTATTCGCCCAAATCATATGACACTAGTTGCCTCATATCTGAATGCCTTTAGACTTACTTTCAAATTATACGGGTTATACTTTTTCAAGTAAACTTTATACAAATTCGGATTTGCTATGTATCTATGGAAGTCCCGCCTCCTATTACATACTTATATACTCTTTGCCATCATACAGATTTTCGATCAAGTCATGTGTTTTTTAAAAAAGTGCACAATGCTGGTAAAGAAGTTTTCACTCCAAAAAATCATAACTTTAGCGAAACAGATAATTTAAAATTCAATATTTAGTCAAAATAGGATAACATTGATCGGAACTAGCTACTTATAGTAATTCTAATTAAACTTTTGATCGCATCTTTATTAAAGGAGTTAGCGTGCGCACATAACGTCACCAACCAATAGGGTTCTTGGGTTCAGTTCCCGATAGAAGCAAGCATTGGTTTTGATGAAAAGATAATTGTCTGCATTTCTGGGTTTGGGTAATCATCACATTCATTCTGGTATGGTTCATCACATTCATTTGTTTAATTTGGGTTTAACTTCACTTTGTGTATATTAATTGTCGAGGGAATATTAACAGAAATTGATCTAGTGGCACTCCTATAGAGGTCTACGCACATAAAATGTGTATGGTTTGGAAATTGTCTCACTAATGTCCCAATAGGTATATGATACACACATATAGGTATATGACCTAAAACGAATTCTCGTATCGCTTTTCGTAAAGACGAGCAAAACGAAGCGTTTGGGCACTACCTATCTACATTTTCTCGAAACTTTTCATTGCAACTTTGAACCTTTTATTTTAACTTTTAGTTTGTTGACTTTTAAAAATATTAAATTTCAATTATACAAAATACTTGAGATGCTATTGATACAAAAAACCAAACATTTTGTCACTTCCTAGTACTTTCACAAAATTTGTAGCTCTTGCTTGAGGTCTTACAAAGCTGAAAGCTACTTCAAACATGAAAAAAATTAGGAAAACTAAATCTCACTCTAATTTTTCACAATTTCGCCTCTGGTTTAGCGGTCTGGCTTCAAACTTGACTTCAATAGGTTGCGGGATCGATCCCCGGGTCGGGCAACAAAAGAATTAGAAAGTGTATATTTTCAGTTTTCTAATAAAAATAACTTTGCCTGGGATTGAATATGTGTCCAGTTGGCGATAAGCTTGCCACCTATCACATTGTGGAATTCAGTGTCTTCGGCTAGTCGTGGATGCCCAAGTTGTCCTCTACCTACTTCTTCTGTAGTACGGGCGTAAAGATTTTTTCTTTTTTAATGGACATAACAGTGTGATCCAAATATTTATTTTCTATCATTTTACCTTTTACAAATAAAAGAGAACAATTATCATAGTAAATGCAAAGCATATTTAAAATATTCATAAATAATACAAAAAAAATCAAAGTATTTATTTCACATCCATGGATTTTCTTATCAATATCAAACGTGCAAAATTAAAATCAAATGTTTAATTCAATTATATACAGTTGTCAGTTTTTACATAAAATATCGCATTAACGTATATTAAAATTTAAAACAAATAAGTTGCTTTATATGATATTACTTTCTGAAATGCACCAAAAACAAAAAAAAACATCAAACTATCTTCGTTCGAAACTCTAAATATAAAATAAAAAGGTGTCCTTATCGCGTAGTCTTCAAGTCAACATTTTGTTTGAAACTTGATTCAGCGAGATACTGTGCAATTAGCTCTTAAGAGCATTTTTTATGATATTGGAAGGGAAACAAGCACACGGATTTCTTAATGGTAAGGAATTCACGCCGCCTAGAGACATTAAAGGTGGAAATTGTACATTGCCAACCATAGGCCGGGATGTTAGGCCTCTAGCAAAAGTAAGTTTAACGGCTACCTTGCCATCCGTACCGGAAGACATCAACGGCAAGCGCTAACGTTATGGCGGCAGGAATAGGTAAGGTGGTGGTACCAATTCGGACGAGTGACTGCGAGACTCTATCACCTAGTCAGCATAGAAAAAAATACATAATGTGTAGGATAAACTAAATTATTCACAAACAGAATAACATTAAAAATAGATCAAACATGTTATTTACGAAAATGACAATATAAGTGATATTGACTGCAACATAAATAACCGCAGACATCATGGAGATGCTACGGGTATTTCCCCAGAGAGCTCCTCTCCCCGCTAAATTAAAAACTTCCTCGTATTAATAAGGACTTCCCTCCAGACTTTTCATCATTGGTTTAAAAGTTTTTAATACTTTTTAGGGTTCGGATTTTTATTTTTATAGGTATTAATAACTGTTATGAGCCACTTGAGTGTCATTGATAAAGTACAAAGTTATTAAAAAAATGAGCTGTTGTAGTTGTTAAAAATATTTGCATGCTATTAATAAACTATTTGACAGTCTTGAAATTATCTTAATTGTGCCCAAATTATTATATAACATAATATAATTTAAATAATTATTTACTAAAAATTTAATTTAATATAATTATTAAATTACTTAATATAATTCAAATATATATATAGCATAGAAAACGTATTTCACTTGAATTCACACTTAAATACCTATCCCCTATAGGACTTGGCATGAAGACATGTATGTGTATATGTATGTGTTCTCACAAATTTATTAAAATATGTGTATATTTTACGGATTTAATACGTAATCAAAATTGCTATGATTGCTTAAACCTCGGATGGTGTTCTTGGGCCGTTCGTTCGTGGTTACCTATTCCTGCTGCCACAATGACTCCGTCATTTTATGGTCCGGAGGGTAGGTAAGCCGGTCCTTGCAAAATCGACCTAACGTTGTGGCCGCTGGACAGCGATGCTCCTATAACATCTATGGTATCTACAAGCCACGATTGTCTCTTACCATCAGGAGACCCATGCGCTCGTTCACTGATCGTTCATATGAAAACATAAAATAGCAAATACGCTTAATGACGCCGATTCTCCTACGGGGCTTGGGTTCAACTCCCGGTAGACATTTTGTCGTAAAATAAGTATTCATGGGTGTAAGGATCCAATTTTTTTTATCTTACACGTCGGCGAAGAGCATACAAGCATGGTAAGAAACAACCGTGGCCTAGAGATACAATCGATAACACAGGGGCGTCGCTATCCTTAGTCTGACTTGGAAGGCATATTGTGCAAGGAAACCCAACCATCCCGGCCAGAACATAACAGAGAATTGGCGAGGTGGAGGATCCCTGAAGATAAACCTGAGGAAGTCGTATACAGTTCTACAATCAGTGGTATTGTTGGTAACCCATATTAATACTATTTTTTATATAATACTAGACGTGATTCTGTCTTTTTTGCTGTGATTCACCCTAACCCTAAGTGATGAGGGGTTACGAAAATTAGGTGTTGGCCAATTTTCAGACCTACTCGATACGCTCACGAAATTTCTTGAGAATCGGTCAAGCCTTTTCGGAGGAGTTCAATCACGCACACCGTGCCATGAGAATTTTACATATTAGACTAGCTGCCCGTTCCGGCTTCGCTCGGATGGTAATTCTTTTACCATAAATTGAGATATAAGCTATCCTATCTCTCAAGTTGGATCGAACTGCACATGGTGTGCGAATTTTATTATAATCGGTTAAATAGTTAAGGAGTCCATTGAGGACAAACATTGTGACACGAGATTTATATATATTAAGATATAAGAGCATGCAAAAGAGCAAGTGAGTCACTTGATGGAAAGTAATCACCGCTGCCCACGGCCATCCACAACACCAAGAGTATCACAGATGCGTTGCCGACCTTGGAATGAGCACGCTCTTTTCCTAAAGGTTCCTAATTCATATTCGTTTGGAAATACCGCCCTTGGTAACTGATTCTACAAAAGTATTGTGCGGGGTAAGAAATATTTTCTGAATCGCACAGTTATAAGTCGCCATTAACCAAGATGACGGGTATGATAACTTATACTCTAATGCGATGTATGGACGTGAACCTCAGCGGCAGGAATCAAATCAAACAACTCCTTAGAGCAATTCCTACGATAGATGCGGTAGAAGACACTGAGTGACTCAACATTCCTACACAACGTCAAAAAATCAAGCCGTTCGGTAATTGCCGGCCATTGAAAATTCGAGGCGATCTACGTTGGATGCGGTCAAAAGAAAGAAGCTGGTACTGTGGTGCCACTGCCCAGAGTTGCGACCAGTACTCCATATGACACGGAATTTGCGCTTTGTAAATTTGCAATCCAGTCGCATTACTGAACACACCAAGTTGCTTAGACTTCTCTTCTAGACAACAACGAAATTGAACATCACTCGAAATGTTAACGTCGAGTATATCAGGCTGTTAGGAAAACGCTCTGAAGAAAACGAAGTGTAACGTGCAAACTTGTGTCTTTTTAAATTTAAATTGAACCAGATTTAGCTGGCCCCAATACAAAACTTCGGACAAAAGATTGCCAACTTTAGACACAAGTTATTATAAAGGCGAAGGTATATTTGTCTGTCTGCTATTCTTTTACGCTTGAACCGCTGAACCGATTGATGAAATTTGATATGCATACAAGTAAAGATCAGAGTCAAACAAAGGCTACATTTTAATTCAAAAATCAACCCACTACCCCCATAGTCCCTATGATGGGAAATGGATTTTTGTATAAAAATCTATTTTACGCTGACGAAGTTGCGGGCAAACAGCTGGTAGCCTATATTTTAACCTGAGCTCGCCTCTTACGAGCTCCTGGCCTCTGCCAGGAGCTCGTAGACAGAAGGTATCAGTGGAAACGGACTAACACGGGGATAGCATACACACATTGTATACATCCAGATTCTCTTTCACAAATGAAATAAAGGGCTTTGGTTATTTCTCATGCATGTTTACAAAAAAAAAACACATTCGAAACAAAATCCCTCAAAACTTCAATCTGCTGACGCTACATTTACAAGTTTTCAGTTTCAAATGTAAATCCAAAACAAAGAGGTTAGACGCTAACGAGAATCGCTTTTGGCCAAACAATAATTCACTCTCGCATTGTCGAATCACAACGGATTCGGTGGATAAATAAAAAAGAGACAACCCCCTCTCCACCCCTCTACGTAAATAAATCATGGTCACGTACCCCCGCATGCGGAGTAGTCGCGGCGAAAATGGTTGGAAAACACTTCGATGGACTCGACTTGAATGCAGATAGAAGGGACCCTGTTTCAAAACATACGGCCCTAAATTGTTTGATGTACCGCAGCGTTTTAATTGCAATATGTTTTGAGGCATTAAGTTAGGGCACAAATTTTCTAAAGACTGAACTGTCTACCTGTACCGTGAATTGAACCCAAGAAGCCCCGTTGGAAAATCGGCGTGTATGTTTTTTTAACCAATTATGAAAGAGATATTAGAGGCGTGACTTTTTATTATGTATGTATATGAATCAATTTCTCCATTATTTNNNATTATTTATGACATCTGAACCTATATTAAAAAAAAAAAACATATGATCAACACTGCCACCAAATTTAGATATGTTGATAAAATCCCATTCAAATTAAGGAGAATACTTAATTTATACACAGAGAGCTATGGAGCGGGCTATGCTCGGGGTTTCCCTGCGAGATCGATTCAGAAATGAGGAGATCCGCAGGCGAACGAAAGTCACCGACATAGCCAGCCGGGTTAGCAAGCTGAAGTGGCAGTGGGCGGGGCACATAGCGCGAAGAACTGATGGCCGTTGGGGCAGAAAAGTTCTCGAGTGGAGACCACGTACCGGCAAGCGAAGCATAGGACGGCCACCCACGAGATGGACAGACGACCTTATGAGGGTCGCGGGGTCTCGTTGGATGCAGGCCGCTTCCATCCGGTCGAAGTGGAAGTCAATGGGGGAGGCCTATGTTCAGCAGTGGACGTCCTATGGCTGAAATGATGATGATGATGATGACTTAATTTATACACAAACATTATAGGAATACCTATTGAAACCGAAGTCGACTTTTTGCATTTTCACTGTGATTAAATTACTTGTTGTTTTTATATTAGCGATCAGCAAACAAGCTCACGGGTCACCTGATGGTAAAAAACAATCGTGGCCTATAAACGATATAGATGTTATAGGCGGATGGCTGTCCAGTTGTCGGAATGTTTGGCCTATTGTGCAAAACTACCGGCTACCCTCACCTACGAACCGCAGAAATAGGTTGATGCTGAACCCTCGAATAAGAGGGGCTGAATTTGTCATACATTCATGTTACTGTCAAATCTACCTAATAACCTACGAGATTTAGCAAACTACACTTTACAGCAACAGCAAATTTAAACTTTTCCGATGGCAGAAAATATAAGTCTACCGGCTACTCTACCGTCCGGATTTAAACATGGCAGAGTTAATGACTGAAGAATCCATAAGGTGGTGGATCTGTACCCGGGTAAGTCGATGAACTAAACTCTACCACCAGTGGTACTGTTGTTAATAACCTATTATAGTTACACTCGCCCCTTACAAGTAGCTTGGCAAAGCTTCATAACTAATTCTCCTCAACTTTAAAATCAGAATAAAGTTCTGATTTTAAAATGTTTATAAACTTTTTAAAGTTATTAAAAATATCTTTAGTAGATTTAATATTAATGAAATATTTTGAAGTGAAACTTCTTTAGAATCGTTATGATTTCAAAACGGGTGTAACAGAAAAACGACAGGTAAGAGACACAAATATATATTCATCTCATTCTTTTGAAGGTAAGAGACACAAATATATTCATCTCATTCTTTTGTTGATTTATTGAAGTTTCACTTCTATCGTGTTTGAATTGCACACACACCTTTTTTTTTTTAAATTAGGTATTTATACATACGTAAGTACAACATTGTTCAACTCTTTTTGAGTTACGTAGAATTGAAGAATTCGTCTCCCGAGTGTTTACTTATAGCGCTAGCAAGGCCACCAAGCCGAATATGTGTATGAGGGATGCGTAGTACGAAAAATCAACTTTTGATCGTTGTTCGGGCACCCAGACACCCAGTGCGGAATGAAATTGACTTTGTTATGAGGGGAGATTTTTTATATATTTTGTGAAGCTCTTAATATATAATATTGTCGAAAGTCCGTGAAAATATAACATAAACAAACGTTTTCAAATTAAATATCGTATTAAGCCAATACTAATGTATTGTAAAAGCTCTACTTTGCTTGAGTGTATAATATGTCTACAATTATCCTTGAGAATGTTCCATTATCTTCTATTTTAAGCGTATTTTTAAGCATCGTGTATTGTATCATATCATTAATTCATCATATCATTGTATACCTACATTTAAATAATGTTATTGATTTTTCAAATTCATAATTATAAGAATTAAGTATGATGTACCAAAAGGTAGCATTTTAGAGAAACTCTTTTTTTTTATTTTGCAGAAATGATCTACCTGAGGCTATTAAACATACTATTCTTCACATTAAGTGAATAGGTAGGTATTTATTTAGGCGTAGGTATTATACATAAAGTAACATAATTAGTTTAAACCTTGATGAAAGTTAGAGTGATAAAATGAAAGTAAAACTTAAAGAAGGTACCTATGCATCGTACGACAAATAGATCAAAGTTCAGACACCCCAATTTCAAACTGAGGATATTACGAGTAGATTTTGTTATAAAGTTTTTATATTTATTACAAAGTTAGTTAATCGAATGCTGTTAAAAATCTAGGAAACACATAGCATTGTAGAAGCATATACCAAAGTATCGTAAAAGTGGTTTCGGAGTTTTCACGTCAAAGCGAGGATGATTATGGTGATTACATAATTTAGTTATAATATGTATATTTTTTCATAAAACAGTGACATTGTTTAAAACAAAGTCGCTTCCTCTGTCCCTATGTCCCTTTGTATGCTTAAATCTTTAAAACTACGCAACGGATTTTGATGCGGTTTTTTTAATAGATTAAGTGATTGAAAGGGAAGGTTTACGTGAATATTTCATAAACGTGCCAAGCCGGGCCCGGCTGCTAGTATACTATAAAACGGTAAACCGAAGATAATAAATTATTTAATAAAATTTCATGAAAATAGAATTCTTGGTCATGATTAACATTTATAATCTTTTTAATTGAATTAATATTACACAATGTTATCGTGTAAAAAATGTAGACAAGGCATATAATCAGGCACTTACAAACTAATATTGGTTTCGCTTAAAATTAATTAACTAATTCCACTAATTAAATATGTATTACACAACAAATATTAAATATTATTACGTCGTAAAAAACGTAGGTCAATAACACCATTTTTATTGCATCGCAAGATAAGTAATCAGGCATTTTAAAATTAATATTGGTTTCGATTAAAATTAATAATCTTGACTAATTAAGTATCATGCAACATTATGTTGAGGAAAACGTAGGTTTAATAACAAAATTTTTATTGAGTCGTGACTTAATTAGTCAGTCACTTTTAAATTAATATTGATTTTGCTTAAAATTAGTTATCTAATTTGTCTAATTATACATGTCTTTGTCGTATATATATACGAATATATAGTCGTGACTTAATCAGTTAGTTCCCCCCGTGTTTTTCCGGCCTCCTGTGCAGAATAGACCATCTGCCTTTCTTGCCAGGCAGCTCGTAAAAGGCGAGCATAGGCTTATCATCACTAACACCTTGACATCTGACTAGGTAGTAGAGTTTCGCAGCGGCTCGCCCGGATTGGTACCACCGCCTTACCTATTCGGTAAGGTAGCCGGTAAGCTTACTTTTTCTCGAGGCCTAACATCCTGACCTCAGGTTGGCAACGCACCATTACCATATTTGGTGTCTCTAGGCGGCGTGAATTTCTTACCATCAGGAAATCCGTCTGCTTGTTTGCCTTCCTATAACATTAAAAAAAAGTTAGGCACTTTTAAATTAATATTAATTTGGGTTAAAATTAATCATCTAATTTGTTTAATTATCTATATATAACATTATACTCTACAAAACATAGGAGTGCTAACATTTTTTATTACTTCGTGACAGCCGTTATCAGGCATTTTTAAATTAATTTTGGTTTCGCTTAAAGTTAATAATCTAATTTAACTAAATAAATATTACACAAAGTTGTGTTTTAAAATCGTATGTGCGATTAACAAATTTGGTTACAATTTTTTCAGACATATTCAGGCGTTTTCAATATTTCATTATATTTTTCTTAAATTGCGATGGCGTGTTTTTAATATGGAAATTTGATATAAAAGCTTTATTTACTGCTGCAATTGCGAGAAAGTGATATTTTTCGAGGGCATATCATCATTGTATAGGCACTATTACAATTTATGGTTTTAAAAAATGCTATTTAGCAATTCGTAATATGTAAAAGTAAGTCTATAATTATCTCGTTATAGTATTATGGTTAGTGAAGTAAATCAGGCATAAGAATGAAATATATAAATTAAAATAATAATTAAATAAGTGCGAGTCGCTCTCGGCCCTTTCAGGGCTCTGTACAAAAAACAGATATGGGATATTAACAGTTTCTAAAACACCAATCAATTTTGATTTACGATTTATCTTTTCTTAACAACAAGTTATGAGAGTTCGGTTTGGACTTCTTAGCCGCTTCCGGGGGGAAACGGGGGAATTTCCTCGACCAGCAAAACCTTACATGCCTGGGGGCGACTCCAGTGGCCGGAGTCGTCCTCTTACAGCGCGAGAGGAGGCCCGGTGGGACTTTGCCGTAGCCGCGGAGCGAGATGGTGAATGCCAACGCTACCCCATCTCGCTCCTAGCCGGGCAGCACGAAGGTCATAGTGTGGACTTTTTAGTCGAATGGAACTGTTATAAAAAGATAAATCTTAATTAATAATTAAGATAGCATTGATTGGCGTATTGGAAACATGCTGCAAGTTACAAAATTCATCTAGATGTCACAAAACATTTATCAGTAAAAATTGCATTGTTTCAGTATTTGCGTACTTAAGTGTTATAGTTATTATGTGCTATTTTTTTTGGATCAAAAACTGCTAACTATATCTTGTTCAAACCGATGGTCGTTGAGGTCTTTGGCATATACTTTTTTTAGGTTTTTACTCTAATTTCAATTAAGAGGGGTAGCGTAACATGGTACCTACGACATTCGAAGTAAAGTTCCCGTAAAAAAACATACCAATTTTACAAAGTTATGTTAATACATACATATCAACATATATTCAAGCCAAGTCCCTTACGGGGTAGGCAGAAAGTATCGAGTGCCAAACTTCACGCTCCTGACAAACCTATCTGGCTTCCTTTACATTCATTACCCTTTTCATACAGACACTCCCATTTCACGTGGTCGTCACATCACGCTTAAACCGATGAACCAATTTTGCTCATTATATTTTATTGTACTGATTATTGTAAGGAGAAGGAGCATACAAAGAGAACAAAGGGGAAAACTGCAGGTAAAGGGAAAAAATAACACTTCAATTTTGTCCATACATGCTGTTAGTAGCTCTTAATGTCAAGCAACACGAAGTTCGCCGGGTCGGCTAGTTATTGACAGAAGTCAATTTTTTTTTTTTCAAATTATGGATAACTTATCCATGGATAAGCAAAAGCGATAACAATTATCGTATTTTAGAAAACGCATAGTTAAGAAATCGTAAAATTGCGAAAAGTTGTCTTAAATTTCAATTTTAATGTCATTTTAGTACACCAATATTAGATATTCTCTTTAATTTCCCCTGGAATTCCATTATCTGATCCAGACTTGGTGGTAACGTGACAATTTCGGAAGTACGCTTTTTTTTAATTCAGTACAAAAATGATGGAGCAATCGATTAACTTATTATATTATCCTAATGTTATAAATACGAAAATTTATGAGAATGTATGAGTGTTCGTTGCTCTTTTTCAAACTGCTAGACGAATTTGAATAAAACTTTACAGCAATAAACCTAGTTTATGCATCAGAATAACATATAGTCTGCAATTTATAAAAATATATAACTTGTGACGCGGGAAAAGCTAGCTAGTAATAAATAATAGTTTAAAAAAAACTACTGAAGTCGCTTTTACATCTAGCTTAACTAAAAGTTTCGTAGCTTTAACCGCGTTCACAGCGCATGCGACGGCAGCTCTAAAATATAAATGTTTTTAGTTTGGCGCCGGTCCGATCCTAAAAGTTGTGACCATGATTATCTGATTTTTTTAAAAGATGCTGCTTGATTTATGTTTATGGTGTGGCGTATACACTTAAATGTAAATTTTAAACTATCAGCTAGGCTAATTTTAACACCACCGGTTTTAAATGATATATTTTTTATAAGTTAATAACACTAATATAACAAAAAAACATTTCGTAATTACCTGTCTATAAAAAAATATATAAAAACCATGCGCAGTATTCGTATTTTATGTATTAATTTATATAGTATAATTTAATTATATAAATTACTTGTCGCGTTGTTTGTCCGC
>NJDD01010058.1:0-14993 GCA_002245505.1 Calephelis nemesis
GATAAACGATTTTGTTTGAAAAGTGTATCAGCGCGAACTTTGCCGATAGTACATACGACTTGTGCGTGAGATTGTCTGCCTTTTTTATGGATTTTTGGCTGAACGTAGATTTTCTCTGTTCCTCGAAGTCTGTTTGCTCGGATTGTGTCCAGTGGAAAAATGCCGTATTCATTACCTAAAAACTCAACAGCTGATGTGAAAAAAATATCGATGCATATGACTGTGTAAGTAGGTAGTCAAACAAATTTTATCAAAGCTAACACTACTTTGGACCCCAGGCCCAAACTATTTTCGTCATCTGTGAATGAGTGAAACCTAAATGTGTTACCACCAAGTCGTATACTATACCAGAGACAGCGCAAATGAGAGACGAACAATTATATCGTAACACCATACTTTAGGTTTTTTTTTCCACTGCCTGTTTTAATTCCTTTATGTGGAACCTTCATTTTAACTATGCTGAATCATGTCTCTTCTTTTACTCGTAAATAATTCTCATGTATCTAGGGCAAAAAACAACTTTACGCGAACATAGTCCTTACCGTTAAAAACACCGTAATACCCTACTATTTTGGTACCACCGCCTTACCTATTCCTGACGCCATAACATCAGTGCTTGCCGTTGACGTGTTCCGGTTGGGGTGTACGGTAGTCGGTTAACTTACTTTTGAGCGGGACCTAACATTCCGGCCTTAGGTTGGCAACGCCCCTTTACAATCTTTAGTCTCTCAAGGCGGCGTGAATTTCTTACCACAAGGAAATCTGTCTGCTTCTTTGCCTCCCAGTATCATAAAAAAATCGTAACAGGCAGGCAAACTTTAGCATTCACAGTAGTAGTAAAATGTACTCAGAATAGGTAGATACTGTCGAGTGCCAAACCTCATGATCCTGACAAATAGCGGTAAATTTACACTAAGGGCAGTCACGGCAAGTGCCCAGGACGGCAAATGTTTTAGGGTGGCAAATGTTTTAGGGAGGCAAATTTGCCACCCTATTTTTTTCTGGAATTAAAGAAATGTGATTAGTATTTATTTTTAAAAATTAAAAAAAAATCGAATTTTTATTTTCCATTTCTTAAAACACCAACTTTAACAATCCATCAATTAAGAAAATTGGAAAACGGTTGACCCTGAAGGCCATTCCTGCAACTTCCCGCCAATTACGACGTTTCTGAACTCTTCGAGCTCAAAAATACAATTTGTGTGTTATAGCTTTTGTATGCTAATTTTACATATATCTTGTATGATATTTTGTATGCCTTTTGAGCTCTTCGAGCTCTCTCTCGATAGGCTCTGATAGAAGTTTAATAAAAGAGTATTTTTTATATTTTCAAACTGCAATAATTTCTAAATAAATAAATCAATTTTCGGTTCGCTTGGCAGTATTCCACGCAATTTTTCAGAATCTATGATAAACTTTTGAACACAAACTGATCGAACCGAAAATCTTAGGGAAATTTGAAAAAATCACTTTTTCCGAATGATTTCGACAACGATAACTCATAAACCAATCCACCGATTTTCACGGATTTTCTGCTTTGTCAAACTTTCATCTTTAAATGTAAAATAATAATAGTTTAGTTAATTCATTACAATGTCCACACACCAGCTTAAGATGATCTCTATATTCAAATGTTTTTTCACATACTAGTTTTCTGAGTGTTGTAGTGTCTGTAATTTTTGAACTACAAATCTTTTTGACTTAGAAATTAATGTGGTACAATTTGTAAAGCACACACACTACAAAACAAAAATAGTGTGAATAAAATAGGACTGTGTATTAATGACTTGTGTCCCAATTAACGTTTCAACTTTTGCCGCTTTCTCATGGGAACCCCCTATAGTACCTAAACGGGATACTCCGAAGCCTGTAACATTCCTCTCAACATGAAAATGCTAAAAACGTGTTCTTTTTTACATGTTTAATGTACAGAATGCACTCATATACAGTATAATATATTTTATTTACGTTTATATTCATTTATCATTTGTTTGAAAAACATAATAAAGTTACATTGGTAAGGATCGATATTTGGTTTTTTCCGTATAAGGTATCAACAGCTATTTATACCATTATTAGCGTATCCAAATCCGTTAGATAATATGACGAGACCGTAAAGTTGGTAACACTAATGATGACGCGGATATTACATCTTATGGTTTAATTCGTGTAGAATAAACACAATCGGAAGATAGAAACAAATTTCCACCAAGGTCATCTTTGTGGAAGGCGTGATTGTGATCGTCTGGATGATGTTTAAGTTTAGATTATGCGTACAAAAGTATCCAATTTGTTTTCTTTTTCATAGCATAGGTTTTGTTTGCGTACTGTTATTTTTTAACTAACCGTTTACTTTGTTTTTTGTTTGAACATTTTTGTATTAGCTTAATCATACGAGCATAATTCATAAGTAATACTGTTAAAACATTACACAACAAAGGAATGTATGAAGCGTGTTTACTAGCACGTGAAGTCAATAGCGCGAACAAACCCGTCGGACGTTGCATTTCCCGGAGGATACTTCTTCTTGGCAATATTGTGACCGCTTTGTTCCCTCGCGCTGCATGCGATTTACAATTCCACGTGGGCCACACGCAGCGCGATACCCACCCTTGACATTACAATATTATATACAGCATGTTCCAGCAGAGCCTTAGGAAGCCAGAGCGTGGTGGCCGTAAGCACTAAGCAAGCCTACGTAAGCTACGTAAAGCTAGGCACTACGTAAGCAAGGTTGAATTTCAAATATTGTTTTTATAGTGCAAAGGCTTATTTTCAAAACGAATTCTAAATAGCCGTTTTGCTTTATATATTTACATTGTAATTGAGCATAAAATTGTACTGTACCTAATTAAGTACAGCGGCCGAATTCATATAATGATTATTATTTTTTTGTTTCAGATAAATGTGATTATGATTTCGGAGCAATTTAACGTTTCTGATCATTACAGTGGATTCGAGTAAGCAGTTAACGCAGTTTTAGAATATAGTGGCAGTGATTCCGAATAGGATTTTGCTGTTATACCAGAGTTGTCACAGATGAGGAAGAAGTTACAGAAGAATGTATAGATTCAGTGGTCTTAGCGCATGAAGGGCTTAGCGGTATTGAAATATTTAGACATTGTTCAAAGTTATAATGTTGAGTTCCGCTGATGAACCATTGTCTAAAAAAAAATTTAGCCATCAACCGTTATGGCGACAATATTAACCAAAGTACTCTTCTACCACTACTTGCAAATTGACTTAGTAATATTGATAGTAGTAAATAGTAAAACTACAAAAAAAAAACGAAAAAAAACTACAGGTTATGCGATGACTACGGGAAATGGGGATTAATTTATATATTACATTGTTACATTGAACGGACCGGTTAAATCTTACTATAATAGGGTAATTCATTTAAATAAGATCTCCAAATTTTAATATTTACTTTTATAAACATTAATTTTCAGCAGTCCGCAAAAATGTTTTACTTGTTACCACGCTATGTTATATCTTGTATGAGTTATGATGTCATTGGCCTGCAAATGTGTCTGCGGTCGGTGGGAAGTAGTTTCATGCTTTGTTTACGTCATAACCATGCGTCTTGTGTTTTGTGTCAGATAACATAATAAATTGTTTTTTTATGCTTTTATAGATCTAAAATGTTATAGATTAAGAATCGTTTCTCAAAATTTGGCAGACGTACTTTATATGTCGTCCTATGCATACTTTTATTTGTTATAACATTATTCAGTGTTATTTAGAATTTTTGCCAGCAATTTGCCCGGGCGGAAATCCACCGCCTCACTTATCCCTGCCGCCATAATGCCTGCCATGATCTAGTTTAAGAGTTATAATAGCCGATAGACTTGTACAATAGGCTTAACATCCGGCCACAGCTCAGCGACGCACCTGTAACACCTATGTTTAAATTTTAAAATACGCGCTTCGGCTTTACACCTTTGACACTTTATACTTTTATTTTTAAATTGGCTGACCTAATCTTAATTTAAGCGAAGTGATTAATTATGTAATAACAGTAATGATAATTTTAAAATACATTCGGATTTGCGAAGCTTGACGAATATAGCCGAAGCGCGTAATTTAAATAGTACTACTGTACATAGCCCATAGTTATCTCTTACCGTCAGGAAAGAAGTGTGCTGGTGTACTTACCTCTCACATAAAAAAAGATTTTAATTGAATATCTGTAACATTTACGAATACTTATCTTTTAAATGAAATCGTGATTTTAAAAGTTCAATATATTTTTTATTAGTGTAGCTGTCGGTTTAGTGGCCACACTGTCAGATATACGGCTAGTTGTATAACATGACGTCAGAACACAATGAATGCTCCTCTAGCCATTTACAACTAAGCAAAGATATTAGTTAGCGCATTGTTACAACCAATCAGAGCTCTTTACAGTCCTCCGTTAGTATCAATTTACAAATTATATTTGCATATTTTTCATTTTTGCCAATTTTCCCATTACCTAAGATTGCTCTCAAATACAATTAGTGTCTCTTGACATATCACTATTATACACCCCAGAGATATTGATGACGGACTACTAAATGTTGGATCACTCTATTAACAAGACTATCAGAAAAGGATACTTCGAACTGAAATAATAAACGACCGAGAGAGACGAAAAATGTTTATCCTCAGACGTTAGATACATTCTATGACATAATTAAAGCTATGATACATAACATTTTTAAGAGATTATCATGAGGAGCAATTGTTAATCAAAAGCGTTTTAACTGATTAATATTCGGCAATAGTATCATAACCTCTTTGATACATTTTCAATTTAACACATTTTTAAACTTTTATATAATTGGGCTTTTTATGTAATTATATAATTGGCGATAGGCTTGCCACCTATCACATTGTGAGACTTAGTGTCTTCGGCTAGTCGTGGGTGCCCTGGTTGTGCCTCTGCCTACCGCTTCGGGGATGTGGGCGTGAAGATACTTTTTTTATTTTTTTATATAATTGGGAAGTTTATTGAAAAACCGTATGCATTGGCCCATGAAAGAATGGCTTACTCTGCGGAGACTAGATACATGCACAGGAGGATCATTTTTATTACTTTTGTTGACTCAGTTTATCACAATTTCTTTCAAATTAACTTAAATTGCTATAAACATGTATTACATTTTCAAAAATGTACTGAGATGCTACAGTTAAAATTTCGATTTCTTTGAAATTTTCGCTCAGGCAAACTCTTGGGCCTAGGTTCTGAAATCCGCTGTGGCTCTCTTTTGTAAAATAAATATAGTGTTGTAACTAGTCTAAAGATTTTGTAGCCTATTATTGATTTTATATTGCTGTAAATTTGTTTATAGGCGCTAGTAATTTGAATAGATTTTTTTTCAGAATTATTCAGTGAGGCTTTTGAGGACAGTTTTTATTTAACATTAATATAAAAATAAATACATAATATACCTGTTAGTATGGAAAATAGAGATTTTACATTTAAACTCATATGAACGGTTTTAAACACTTTTCTTGGTTTAGAATGTACATTTTAACATTTACATCTGTCTAAATTTTAAAGAAAAAAGAAGTTTTGTTCCAGCAGGATTTGAACATGTAGCTTTTCATTTAAAGCAGACGAATGCTCTAACCCATCGAGCTACTGAGAATTCAAGCCCTGCGGTGAAAGTTTTAATTCCTTTCTTTACCGTTCACACGGTTCTATAGGACATTAAAAATGTCTGGACTAGAAGAATGGTAGATTTTTCCCGGGAATTGAAGAAAAGTGGGATGACCTTGCCCATCAAGATATCAAGATACTGAAGTGGAGGGGTTACTCTTTCGGTTATAACTGTGATTACTGCTTACTAAAATTATTGTTTTAATTTTTAGTGTATTTTTCGAGTGGGCATCCGAAAGGGATAAGTCGTTTCGCCAATGGAGATATCTCTACTTGGTAAAGAAGCTGTATCAGTCATTTTGTTGTTATGATATTGGATTGAACCAACTTTTTACATGCATGATAATAAACAATAAAACTTTATAGTACACAAAAGTTGACGTGGGATAGATTTCGGCGTGTCCTTGGAGATCTATCTCGTAAGGTGGCGAAGACACCTTGAAGTCCTCAATTGATTAAATAAGCCTGTTTGATCAGCCTTACGAGAACTTAAATTACAATGAACACGTCGACATCTCATACCATAGTCTTCTTCCTCCATGAGTCAGACATTTTTTTAATCAGAAGTACTCTCATAACGTAGTTGTCCAATGACAGCTACGCGAAGACTATCTTCACGCTAACATCCCCGAAGTAGTAGTCAGAGGCACAACCAGGGCATACACGACTAGTCAAAGACACTAAGTCCCACAAAATGATAGGTGGTAAGCCTATCGCCAACCGGGCACTTATCCAATACCGAGCAACATTTTTTTATTAAAAATTGGAAAAACCAAATTTTCTTTGTGTTGCCAGACCCGGGAATCGAACCCGGGACCTCATGCAGTCAATTCCTACACCTGGACCGCTAGATCACAGAGGCGATACACACACTATCCAGCCTGTCTTGGTCTTGATTTTCATACATGCTTCTTCCACTCGGGTCTTGCAACTTTTCACTCTTAATCTTTTCTAGCTCTCCCAATGGATCACGCACTCTTCAACGTTTTCTACTTCTTAAACAAACAGGGGTCTATTATTAGGGGTAATATTTACTGATACTATTATCAGTAAATATTGGTCCGTGTTAAGAGTACGGCCCTTGTAGAATCTAGTGTCTATTAAACACTTCCGACCATAGAGTTTAGAATAGTTAGAATTTGACCTTTATATCTCCATGTATACGAATGTATGTCCTTATGCTGAAATAATGTGTTAGACACAAAAAGATTTTTCCACACATAAATCCACTATCACTATAAGAAATCACCATAGGGTCCAAGAACGGCTTTGTAACCTGTAGGCTCGAAGGATCAATGTTTGAGTTTTCTTGTGGTGAAATAAAAGTGACCGTAGGAAATATAGACACGTATATTAGATTATTAAAATAGTGGAATTAACGTGCGCCTACATCCAAGTATTGTGGAAGACTGGTGATCGGTGACCCCGAGTCCGTTACCCTTTTGGGCAGTACGTAATGTTGCCTGCCCCGGGACCCTCGCCCCTCATCTCGTACTTCTATTCACTTGAAATTAACCGGTCTGCCACGTCCCCATCCAAACTTCAGGTTACCACAAATAATCACTCTTTCATTTCCTTCAAACATACCCAGAACATTCCTCTCAGAATTCTAAAACTTTTCGAGATCATGAGTCGACGATAAATTGAACAGAGCATACGTAGCTAACACAAAAACTCGCGTGACTCCTACCCCAGCGCTGGCGTATTCGCTCTGCGGCACATCAGATCAAAAGGCCAACCACAAATATCACAGTACAGTAAATCTCGGCATCTCTCATCCATGAAATGAATTCGTTCATCTTCGTTTCCATTCCACTTCTCATATTCCATGTGTCTATTTGGCACATTCCACTCATCAATTCGCCTGTTAGCGCTTGGCGTGATAGGTGCCGGCTTCCATCGCTGAATCTGCCTTTTTTCGTCCCAGTGAGGGCGAATCGGTACGCGTTGCCTCCACGTAATGCTTTAACCTACTCTGCGGCGCTTCTTCGGGTCAGAATTGCAGTGGAATGGACTAGCTGAGATTGCAATGTGCACGCTTCAGGCCAATGCCTCCCAAAATAACTTAACATACTAATTAACTTAACGTAAATTATTATAAATAATAAAATACCTTAGAAGACAAATAATTAAATAGCTTAATACCTTACTACTTGCAATTGTAAGTCTACAAGTCGTGATTAAATTACCCCAATATTCATAAAATTAAATGTATTTTGATATGAGTTTCATAATCACAACGAACGTAAAATCCGTAAAGAGTATCTTCTTAAATTTAAACAGTCTATGAATTCTGCAAACACATGCTGATGGAAATATCGGGGCTAGGAAATAAGCGATTTCTAATGATGTTACGGGTATAAATTCGTGTAATCGTCGATATCTACTCTTTACCTTCTAACCCTATCCTGATTTTACTTTTTCAACCACAAACCAACCCAGTTTTCACACCTAACCAGCCACGGTCAAAAGGAAAAGAAAAATCTGTGCACAAATTAATAAAAGCTATTGTGGATCAATCAATTTTGTACATTAAAAATGTATAAAGGCAAGTGCCGTACCTGTGGACATTTATCGGATTTCTATGTAAAATTGGTCGTTATATATTGATAAATAGACAGTAATCTTTGAACTATTTATTATTTCTGTTAAGTAATAAAATAATTTATAATAATGAATAATATTTATTTTGATTATCTTATTTCACTATTTCTTATAAATATTAAATATAATTTCTTAAAAAAACGAATACTGTCCGCAGGTACAACCTGTGAATGTACCTGTGGACGGTGTAAATGGACCTGGGGACAGATTTGTACCTACAGACACAGTGTTTATAATCTTTTGAAATTATTAAATTAAAGCTTAAAAATTACAAATATTGACGTGAGTTCTCTAAAATACTTTTTTTATAATTGAGGACAGCTGTGGTACATCATCTACGTCTTCCTTTTTTCATTTCTGTGAACTTGAAATTATAATATTTAGATTTCAGAGCCCTGTTATAAGAAATCATGTGAAACTGTCTGGGCCTGTCAATATCTCTTATAATGCCCACATAATATTTCCAAATGTTTCTTGAATTGGAATAATACCAAGCTATTGCATTGTTGTTTAATTTAATATATCTTGTACTTTATTTTATCGTTAATCTCCTATATTTGAATTGTGAATCATTGACTTTATTTTGAGTTGAGTAATTTTAATTATATTTAATAATTGTGATTTGATTCCACTGGCCTATGTTTTATGTATTGTTGTTTACTTCTAAGGTTATTGCTATTGCCTATAATTGATATAGTCTTGTCCGTATCATTTATCAGTACTTCAGAAAAAAAGGAAGTGCAGAAAAAAGCTAATGCATAGCATTAATCACGATATAGTATAAAACAAAGTCACTTTCTCTGTCCCTATGTCCCTGTGTATGCTTAAATCTCTAAAACTACGCAACGGATGTTGCTGCGGTTTTTTAATAGATAAAGTGATTGAAGAGAAAGGGTAAAATGTATATTTTATATCCGTGCAAAGCCGGGGCAGGCCGCTAGTTTTTTAATATGAATAAGAATAATTATAAACAAGCGTAAACCAACCTAGGTTTTTCTAATGGCCATAAACATTCAACCATTATTAGAACGTACCGTCATGAGAAATAATAGGGACGGGAGCGCAATCAGACAATTGTGTACATTATGTTAACAGGAATTAATGTATATAACATGTTTGTACATCTGTACGCAATTAAGCGTTTTGGTGCCGAGACAGCCGATTTATAATGGAAGCATCTTATTGCGTCTCACAGGTTTGTGTTAACAGTTATACGTTGTAATACAATGTTACCGCTAAGGGTTCATCTACAGTGGAAAAAGATGTCTATAATTATGAAGTCACGTGACATTTTAAACTTATTCAGTTAATGACAAAAGTTTTATCAGAACAAAGGGCCACAACCAGTTTCAAGTGTACGAAATTATATGTTCTTCATTATCTTTATCTGAATATAATGTGTTTATTACCTAACTTTTGATAAAGGACTTATTAAATGATCGATGTAACATATCGATTACGTCGTAAACAAAAAAAGTAAAGCTAAAAACCGTCTTGATTGCGTCAGTTTTCAAACAAAAAAACCGTCTCATAATCCATTCATCCTCTGAAGAACTACGATGTCACAGACACACACACTCACACAAACACGTCAAACTTATAACACCCGTCCTTTTCCATCGTGTTCCACACTTGTGTAATTTACATTTTCTTAAATTCAAAAAAGGCTATAGGCATGTTGCTTGAAATAGACGGGAAGTTAATTATAAACCAATAACCATTTATACTTTAGTCCTGTTCAACTACGAGAAAATCGGGAAGGAAAAAACTAATCCATGTTTACTCATATAAGCTACTAAGGAACAGCTAGTAGGTATATATTGACACCGTAACAAAATTTCCGTGAGAGTTTAGATATGTATCAGAGTTCAAAATTCCTTCTACGATTGTTGTCGGAAATAAGAGATTACCGATTTAGCAGTTCTTCAACCCGACATGTGTAGCGATCTAATTGTAATCTTCAAACCACGCGCTGCGAGCAGGAAGGGCATCTATCTACTTTACGGTTGACACATACGCAGCGCAGAAAAAAATATTCCTACGTACCTATGTAGTCATTTTATTCAAACCAAATTTCTTTATTGAACACAAAAATACTGATTTAAACACAGATTAACAAAAAAAGTGGTGGTTTTGCTGTAGTTGCTTTAATGATACGTCATTTAAAATCACCAAACTCAAAATCTAATTATTCACATGGATCTATACGAAGATTCTTGTGACGGGTCTATATAATTCTAAAAACTACCACCGGATCGGAACGCGGCCTGCGAAAGACACTCAACGGGCTTGTCTTTTTTTCTTCCAAATAAAATTTAAAAAAGTATATTACATTTAATTAATTTGTGGAGATTGTATGAGGAGCAATTAATCCCAAGCATTTCTGTCTTCTAAACATTCTGAAATATTATAATACAATACAACTTAGATTTAATACATTTTTTAAATTTATTTAATGGTAAGTCTTTAATATTATGCTCGGGAAGTTTATTGTAAAAACGTACACATTGGCCCCTAAAAGAGTAACCGATTCTGTGGAGACGCGTCTTATGCACAACAAGATTGTTTTTATTCCTCGTGTTTACCGCATGTACATCACAATTTTTCGTAAACGAATTTATATTTTTTGGACATAGGTATACTACATACATACATACATACATACATATCTTCACTCCAAGTCCCTTACGGGGTAGGCAGAGAGTATCGAGTGCCAGACCTCACGATCCTGACAAACCTGTCTTGCTTCCTTCACATTCATTACCCTTTTCATACAAACACGCCGGTTACGGAGACTTTTGACACCACCCTCGGATAATATCCGATTGATCTGATCGTGAAATGTCAGCCTTGGTCTCCCCGGGTACCTACATCCATCCACATTCGCATTGTATATCTGCTTTGTCAATCTTTCATCTGTCATTCTTTCCACATGCCCGAACCAGCGGAGCATGCCCTTTCGCATTTTAACACCAACACTTTCTTTCGATCCCACTCTTTCTCGGATCTCACTGTTACGAATGCGGTCAGCGAGCGTTACACCACAGATTTTCCGTAGTGCTCTCATTTCGACCGCATTTATCCTACTTTCATGATCTTTCTGACATACCCAACTCTCGCTTCCATACAATAACGTTGGGATAAGCACAGAATTATGCAAAGCGAGTCTAGCTTTTTGACTCAAAACCTCGCTTTGGAATAGCTTACCCAACGCTCCATTCACACTATTCCCTGCACTCACTCTCTTCTCTACATCCGCGGTGTACCTTCCATCCCCGCTAAAAGCACAACCAAGATATACAATTTCATTCACTTGTTCCAGCACTACATCATCAACCAAAACTCTTACATCCGTTCTGGTTAGGTATACTAAGTTTTCAAAAATACATTGAGGGGTCACCGTTAGAATATTTATTTCTTTAAACTTTTCTCTGAGGGAAACTCTAGGGCCTAAGTTATAAATTGCCCGTATAGCCCTCTTTTGCAAAACAAACATTGTGTTTATCTCAGTTGAGTTTCCCCAGAGACGAATGCCATAAGACATGAGTCTGTTAAAATAACTAAAATAATCAATTCTAGCGGTATCGACATCTGTTAAATGTCTAATTTTCTTAACAACGTAAGCTGCTGAGCTCAATCTGATGGCAAGCTTTGCAATGTGGGGGCCCTATTTTAACTTTTTATCTACAGTGATTCCTAAAAATGTTGTGGAATCTACTAGGTCCTGTCCACTAGCATCGTTCGTTTCGTCATACTTACCAAGTTGTCTTTTCACTTTAAATAATTAGTGAAGTGTCATCCGCGAACAATACTATTCTATGATTATCCCTTACGTAGTAAGGCAAGTCGTTTATGTATATGAAAAACAAAAATGGTCCCAGAATGGAGCCTTGGGGGAAACCCATGTTAACAGCAGCAGCTGTCGATTTTACACCATTAATGTCAACTTTCTGAATTCTCCCGCTCAAATAAGATATCAGAAGATCAAGTGTTCTTTAATAATGCAACACTAGCATCAACTGTTGATCTACCCCTTGTGAAACCAAATAGTTTACTATAAAATAAGCCCAATTGGTTAAATTGTAATAACATTTGACTAAGAATATTTTTTTCAAATATTTTACCAAGGGTAGGCAGAACGAAGACAGGTCGATAGTTGGTGGGATCAAACGAACTTTCAGATTTAAATAGAGGTATAACCTTACTAAGTTTCATTAGGTCAGGAAAAACGCCATTTGAAATACAACAATTGAATATCATAGCTAGGTATGGAGCAACTATATTTATTACTGAAGCAACCATTTTTAGAGAATGACCCCATAAATCTAATGTATTTTTCATTTTTAACGATTTAAAGGCTTTCATTATATCGCCTTTATCAATAAACGAAAATTCAAAATTATCTTTACTCTCTGTTACATGTTGCTTGAATAATGATTCTGCAGTACTTGGTGAGGACTTAAGAACTTCGGTAGTTTCTGCTGCAATATTGGTGAAAAAATGTTCAAACTGCATTGCAATGTCCAATTCACCTTTAATCTCTACATTGTCAATCTTCAAACAGTAATCATCATTAAACATTTTAGTTTTCCCGGTTTCACAATTTATAGCGTTCCATGCAGTTATTATGTTATTTGAAGATTATTTAATGGTATTTTTTAAATACATGGTTTTGGCAGCGGTACAGGCCTTTTTGAAAATCGTTGAATATGTTTTGATATATTCTCTAAATTCATTGGTATGGTTATATGTTCTTTCATTATACTACTCAAATAATTTTTCTACTTTTATAAATTCCCAATGTTGCCCATTCACTAAAAGCTCTATGATAAATACTGACTAACATTTTCTTAGGTGTGAATGTCTGATGATGTGCAGTTTGAATTAATGTAAACATTGAATTATGTAGTTCATTTGGATCATCATGATATGGCAACATTGGTAATTTTTCCAATAAAATAGTTTTAAATATTTTTAGGTGGCAAGCATTGATAGTAACAAAAACAATGTGTTTTCTTTGAGCTTTTTGCAAAGTTCTAGGTAGTTTAAGTGTTTAACACACAAATACCATCATAAAAATAGCAGAAAAACCACTAATAAAGACTAGCAAGAATTAAAAGTAACGAAACTTTAACTAGGAAATTATGACAATTCACAAATACAAGTTTTCACTTTTCACGATAGGGAACAGAAAAACTACATATTTAGACACACGAATTACGCTATCAGCGCAAAGCGACTGTCCAGTGCCTAACCAAAGGTACAGAACAAAGCTATAGGTAGGTATACCCAGTTCTTTGCGAGTTTGGGTTACAATCAGTGTTGCCAAAACTATATTTATAAAAGAAAGAGCTAATTATTTGAGCAAAAAAAAAAACACATGTGATCAAAAATTTAATTTATTTTAGGTATTTTTAGGTAAGAAAAAATAACATCATGCACGATTTGACGTGTATTTTATCGCCTTTTGGTGGTAAATGCTTTAACCGTTTGGGCTGCTATGGTAGTAAGGTAGGCTAATGTGGTATTTTTTAATTTCCTTTTTATAAATTTCGTTGATACACATAGTTACATAGATCCATAACACAAAACATACTGGAAGTAATACAGTTATTCTATTGTTAAGAAACGTTTGTGACTTTAAAGGCAATTGGCTGCTTTGTCGCTGGTTAACGATTTCTATTAAACAATCAGCATTCAGAAAATATACAATAGGGAAAAAGTCCACCGTTAAAAAGGAAAATACAATATATCCAATAGTTATCAAAACTAAGTATCCAAACTTATTACAAAATATAGCATAGCAAGTAAGTATGCTACTATGATAACGATATGCTTTAGGGTAACGATTTACCACAATCTAGACAGTGATATTATAAATATCGCTACTCAAGTTACGTTAGAAATGTCAATGACTTAAGGTACTATTATTTAAACACATTTTTGATTGTCTTATTACTGCTGAGAGAGCTTTGCAAAGCTTTTGGATGGTGTTTATCAAACCGTCCTCGCAATTAATTCGTTCAGGTAGCAAATTAATCTAGACGTATGTGCAAGATTAAGCTCAACGTATAAATGTCTGGAGAGAAATGTAGCGGTGGGATATCCACGAACATCAAATGTATTGTTAGAAGAAGGCGTCACTTTGCGGAAATCCATACTCAAATCCAAATAAAATTATTTTATTTGCAATTTCCCGACAAAAAAATTATACGTATTATGGCGTGACAAAACAGACAAAATAGTGCGCTATGACTGAATTGGACTTACCTACGTATCTGACCTTCGTAGAGTGCAGTCGAATTCTCCTGATTTACTAAAACTATTTAATAAATTTAAAAATGTATTAAAATTAATTTGTATGGTTAGGGCTAATATAAGATTTCAGAATACTTAGAAGACAGAAATGCTTGTGATTGATTGCTCCTTATACCAATCTCTACAAATTAATTATAAATGTAACCTGCTTTTAGAAATTAGATTTATAAGAAAAAAGACAAACCCGCTGAGTTTATTTCACCAGATCTCAGGGAGTGGCCGCGTTCCGATCCGGTGGTAGTTTTTGAATTATATAGACATGTTACAAGAATCTTTGTATAGATCTACGAAAATAAATCTATTTTGAATTTTGTTCAGATAATAGCAAATGTCAATTGAAATAATCTATTTCATACAATAGCAAAATATACTATTGCAGGACCATCTAATTTCTTGCCAGGCAGCTCGTAAAAGGCGAGCACAG
>NJDD01010058.1:16607-29612 GCA_002245505.1 Calephelis nemesis
CAGTTTTAAACTGCTTAAAACTGGTATTTGATCTTGCAAACGTTGTTTTGTATTAGTAGTATATGTTATTAGTAGTATGAAAGACGCTGGTCGATGTATTATGTTTCTAGATTTGTACCTACCAGACAGACCTGTACGGAAAACTAATGTGATGATTTTTACATGTACCTGTACATCCAAAATGATGTTTTTTGTTACATAAATAATTCCACATGTATCACGAAGTCTAGTGTATGTCAAAGTATGCTGCTTTGTTTGTTTTTCTTTTCCATTGCAACGGAGCGATTTAATGGTTTGTTTGTATATAAAGACAGTTCGTAGTATGAAAAGTTGTGTGGGTTAATTTCTGTCCTATTATCTCAATTCTCTACCGCCGGAGGGCTTCATTAATAAGCGATGTTCCTCGCGGTAAACATTTAGTATTTCATACTTACATAAGCCATTATTAGCGAATGTATTGTTTGTACACAAGGATATTTTGAAAAATCAAAAATAAAATCTAGCCCTATTTGCTATCAGTCAATAAAACTAAAATTATAAGTAAATAGTTAATAAATTCAAAACGCAGTCAGATGGAGCAGTATCTTCTGGAGCAACTGACTGAATGAACGTGAAATTATACGAGAGCTCCGGAAACTCTCGAGTCTAACGAGTCAGCAGAAACACGAGCACTAGGGAGACCAAGTGCTTGAAGAAAATTGGACGACCCTGCTACTTGTTGCTGACGAGAATAAAATTAAATGCTAATTTCAGATAAACTACGGCTGACCTGAGTACGTACATGACAAACTCGTTACATAAACGTGTTGGACCTATACCTGTATATTGAACCGAGACACATTAAATCAAATCCATTTATTTGCTTGGATTGTTGTACTTACATAAGGGTGTTACAATTAAACAAAGACCGCGAAGTCCGTCACTGTTAGACACGCAAGTTTTAAATAATCATTACATTGTAATATAAATTTCACTAGACTTTAATACATTTGAGTTTTAAACATTTCACTGATCTAGTACATAATTATTAGCTCATTGTGACATTTTACCCACTTTGTGTATTCTACCCACTTTGTTAAAATATAAACATTTAGTAATAAATAACAAAAATGTTTCTGGACAAGTTACACGAATTAAATCTAACCCCAAAGTAAGCATATTATATGTTTGTGTTATGGGTGTTAGTCAACGATACTGTTACATAGAAATACTTAAATAGATACCAAAATAAATTTAATAAACACCCAGACCCGAAAAAGCAGACATATTATAAATGTTCATCACACAAAAGCCTGCCCCCGTCGGGAATAGAACCCAAGCCTCGTGGTTGGCCGGTACAGTTAGGCGTGTACGCTAACCACTCGACCAACGAGGCGGTCTATCTAATAAGTAACAATCTGTTCTATGTGGCTAGGGAATTAATGTACGAATTATTGCATTTGATAGTTTTAAAGATTAAAATTTCACCGTATTGCAATCATAATATTAAAGCAGTAAACCTTATTTACAAATTGGCATACTTTAAAATAACTTTTTAAAGTATGTAAGTAAACTTATAATAATAACCTATAATAAGGTAAACTTATAATAATTTTTTTAATTATTTTACTCCACATTTTTATACTGTATGTAGTCAATTACATAAATAAAATGGTTTGGTAACATCTTCAAATACATATCATTAAAAACGAAACAACTCAAACAACATTCTTAACTTTGTATTTAAATTGCCATATGCAGTATATGTTATTGCAGTAATGTGTCTTTTTCTCTAATTTTCTCCTAACCCAATAGTTTCCGCAGCGGATGCGATGAAAGACATTTCATTGCTAACTTTTAAACACCTTTTGTTACATTATCGATTTTTTGTAGGATATTTTCTAGTTACAAATATAGTCCATGTTCATCAAGGATAATGGCGGCTTATAATAGTCAAAGAACTTTTCAAATCCGTCCAGCAGTTTTAGAACGTATTCAATACAAAAAACAAACAAACGATGAAATCTTTAAATTCTTTCTTTCTTTTTTAAAGGAAAAGTTCTTAAAAAAGAACTAGTCTGATCACGATAAAACGAATATGGTACCATTTCGAAATCATGACCCATCTAAATCTAAAAACTATAAATTAATTTATTTTTATTGTTCATTATGTGGATAGATAAATTATCCTGTGGTTACATTTTATTAGACGAGTGAATAACATATGGGAACTGTATGGTGATTGGTGGTACCCTTTACGAGTTTTGATATGTTAGAGCCCATATTTTTGTTTCACATGCACACTAGACATTACAACAGAGCATTCAAAATAAGTGGGTGGTTGCCAACCAATATAGCTTTTAGAGGATCCGGCACATTTTACAGTTTGTTATCCGTAGACTATTAGATGTTCCACTGTTATGAAACTGCTTGCCAGACATATTATGTATCAGGAGCTGGTTATACTTTTCTTAACTACAACATTAATAGTATATGTGAATATTTAACAACTTTTACAATACTTAAATTTAGTAGTAGTAGTAGTAGTAAAATCATGGGCTGAACTATTACAAAATCTTACTCGTACAATGTAAACCATTAGTATTTAATGAAACATATATATTGCTTTTTGAAGTTGCATACTAAATCATGTTTTTAAATATACTAAAATTATTTATTTCTTATAATCCCCTACTTTGGAAATTGGGTATTTTATGTAGAAAGTGTTGTTATTGCAATAATAGGTTATAAGCGGGCCTTACAACTTCTTCAGCCCGATTCTGCCGCTCTTCTTTCGACAAATTAGCTTATATTGGTTAAAATAATAAATTCACACAAACAAATTTTAGAATCATTCTTATCACAGTTTTTATTGGTACCACTTTCACGCATATAATATCACCGTAGATGTAGGGTATAACCTACCCTGATTTGTTATGTCTACAAGCTCAGATTAAAAAGTATGAAAGTTTTGAATTTTTTAAATTCTAAATAAATAGTTAAATGATTTGTATGATCCTGGACGTTTCTTTACATCCATATCCCCGAAGAGATAGGCAGAGGCACAACTAGGGCACCCACGACTAGCCGAAGATGCTAAGCCCCTGAATGTGATAGGTGACAATTCTATCGCCAATCGTGCACATATCCAATACCGGGCAACGTTATTTTTATTAGAAAATCAAAAGTATACATTTTCTATTTTGTTTGTTGCCCGATCTGGGCATTGAACCCGGGACACGGGACAGAGGCTTTTAGTGTTAGTGCAGAATCATCTTTCCGAGATAAAAATAATATTTAATTTGATTTATGTGTTCAAAAATGAGTTGATGTCTTCGCATTATGTTTATTTGTATTACCAATTTTTAAGGCTGAAATCATTTAGGTTTTAAAACTCGATATAAAAATATAACGCTGTATTGTTTAGTGTTGCTCTTTGTTAATGTACCCTTCTTCACATATATGTTTAGTGTACACAAAATTTTCTCTTTTGCCTCTCCTTTTGATTAAGATGTCAGCTTGTTCGGTTAATTTTGTTGCATAATGCATTTTTCCTACAACCTCTCGAATTGGAAATATTTATTGTTCATAAAATACAGGCAACTATATTAATTCAGAACAACCGATGGGCCCACAACTTGCTACTATCGAAACATTCCGTGTGTCCGCCAAACCTGAAAACGATGGCGATCGTATTAATTGGAAGTAGAAGGGAGCGTGCGATAAACAACGGCGCTACACATTGAATTATGGAAGTGGCGCTTTTGTAACGGGGAAGCTCAATTTTCTGCTATCTTTTATTTTAACACAACGGAATATTATTTATTTCAACTAAATGTTGTTTGAGGGATAAAACTGTTATTCAAAAAATATATTTAAAAAAGATGACTTATGAGCTATGCTATGTACAATAAATATGAACAAAATCACAATACATAACACAAGAAAATGCTTCGGTTTTGTTATCTATACTTTAATGTCTGTAGGCTATATAAATAAATAATGGCGTGTCTGTTTGTAACGTTAAAATAACAGCTTTTTCCTACATAGCTTTGAATGTACGTAAATACGATACATTTACTAAAATGTACATATTTTTAAATTTTTCGTCCTTTTGTCTGTCGGCTATTGTACTATTTCTATCTATCTGTCTATTTGTTCCGGCTAACTGAAACGGCAGGAGTCATGTTGATGGGACTGGTGATTTACTGATTGGTAGCTGATGTAAGAAGTAGAAACTTGTTAACGTCTGTGTGGAGTTTAACTATTTGCTAAACTCCACACAGACGAAGTCGAGGGCACAGCTAGTGGTTACTTTAAATCTTTTCTTTAGATATTATTTAAGAGTAGATTTGCTTGCATTTTCTGGTGATTTAACTTTGTTACCATTGTTTGTAATATTTAATGATACAAAGTTGCTTAATTGCTCCGGGTAATAAATAATAATGCTAAATAGCATTTATACATACCGGTGTCACAAATAAATCGTTAAAACATACAACTTTATATGCGTCGTTGCTTTAGAGGATGGCGTAGATACGTAGCTCCGACGGGGACAGTCATTTGTGTCATGAATATTTCAAAGTCTGCATTGACAGGTCTTGGTATTTATTAATTTTCTATATAATAAAATCAGTGAGAAACACTTATAACACAAGCATAATATAACTCACTTACTTTGGTGTTAGATTCAATTTGAAAGAAATACAGACATTAAACTTTTTAATATAAACACAACAGTAATGTCATATTTTCAATTGAAATTCAAGAAAGATGAGGTTATGATGTTTTGTTCGATTCCTGTATAATATGTTAATCGATTTCCTTGTCATTTTCAAACCGATTTCAAAATTCTTCTCTTCTTATTTTATTACAAAAAAAAAAACAAACTCTATTGAGGTGGTCTCATGGTCACCAACTTTAAATCCGTCAATAAAACTCAGAGAAATTGAAGCAAATGCTTAACATAAGTTTCGTACATAGGTATGTAGATGATTTACATACCGAAATCGAAGACGGTTTTTTGCAATTTTACTCAGGGTACTATATAAAATATACTGAAAGAGCATACCTTCGTGGAGTTCCCATTCCACCTATGGCTGGGTGTGATGATGGAAACCCAGCAATATCGAAAGAAGTACTTTTTTATATACTTAGACTAAATAATCGAAATCGTTAAATTTTTAAAAATGCTTTACTGTACTGCAAAATTATCGCATTGATAACATTAGTATGGACTGATCAGACCGCCTTCCTACACGTTGACTAAGGTGTCAGTATCATGGTGCTTAGGTTTGTAGACCCAGAGCGTGTAGAATTCGAAGCTTGGCTATTTAATATAACTTTTTGACAGTGGGAGTGTCCCTCTCGTCTTGCCTACATTTCACATGTTTTATTAGACTACTTTAATACTCAGCTTAGCTAAAATTTATTCCTTCTTTTGTTTTACTATCGTAATCTCTTTATATTGCTAACTGAAATAAACTCAACTTATTGGTGAAATAAATTTTAAGTACGTTGTTACGAGAGTGGCGGCCTCACGGGCAAACTCACACAAATAATCCTTTTTTTACTAAATAAGTGAATCGGAAAATCCCCCGTTCGGCTTCGGCTAAGCTTGTTTAATCCTGAGGGATCTCTGTCTCGGTTGTTTCGTGTGATCAACTAAATAGATCCTGGCACACATTTCTCTACTTACGATCTTATGCGTATTGTTACAAAAACCATTTTGTGTTGTACGGACGAAGTTATTTTAACTTGGCTTTAGTGTGAGTATTTTGCTCCGGCTATCTTGTGTCAAATGAGAAGAAAATTATAGCAATAAAGGGAATGCTTTTACGATTATTACAAATACGAGAGATACGCCTGAGAGGATTCCAACTACCTACAAAATGTTGTAAATTTTTAATTTCAAAGGTCAGCAAACAAGAATACGCCTCTTCTGACGGGAAGTGACAATCGTGGTCAAAAGTACCACATAATATTATGGTGTTTATGTGGTTTAAGTCAAAAGTTTCAATTTTTACGGGAGACGAGGTAAATACAATAACAACAATATTGACCCCGTCGAGCGCGACTGACATCCGATTGTGATACGCTTATGTTAACATTTTTATGCAAACATTTACTAAAAAAATACGCAAATATACATTTTTGCTAAAGTACCTTTCGCTGAAGGCAGAGAATAACGAGTGCCAAATGTTAGGATACCTGTAGATTTGTCTTACTTTTTCACATTAGCTATAATTTTCTCACAAACAAGTGGTTTTGGAGACGCCAATAATTATAATTAATGCGACAGCGAGTGTCATCATTTTTTTAAATGAAGTTTTCAGTAATTAAATAGCGTTATATATAATTTTAAATTTATCAAATTAATGTTTAAAATTATTTTGTAAATACTATCAGACTACTATAGAGAGTCTATAGTAGTCTGATAGTATTTACAAAATAAATTAAAAATGATGAATTTGGATAGCGAAACAGCAGGGAATTTCAAATAAAATACATTTATTTATGTGATAGAAGTTTTTAAGTCACAAAGCTAAGAATGTCCTTTAGACTTTTTGCTATTTATGATGTTTTTTTCCGCTTTAACTTCACAATTTTTCAAAACTAGAGATTCTGAAAACATTTTTAATTGGTTAAATTTATATTACGGTACTATAAAATTATGAGTTAAATTCAATTTATTGATTTTCACAAGAATTATATAAATTATTTCATCTAATTCAAAGCCGATGCGATGTTAAAAGCTAGTGTATAAATAAATTAAAAAACAACAAAAATCTATATCCGTAATTCCATGGATCTAGATGACGTAGATTTTACGGACATTACGGAATCCGTAAAACTGACAAAACTGCAAATGTAGATGATACATTAATATATTATAACTATGCCTGTTAAAATGCCTCTCCTATCCCTTTTATTAACTGAGGCACATTTCTCCTACATTCATTGAGAACCTTAAGTCTTACCTTCCAGTCTCTGAACGTGTAGTTCTTTTATTACTCTGTGATTTTGACGCACTAAAATCGCTTCCCATAGATTTTATCCGTGATTTTACCCTCTCGACACTATAGATTAAGCTTTTATATCAGAAACAGGATTTTGATTTTCAACTAACTAACCAGGTTTTAGGCGAGCAATTTAATTCAAGCCATAGCTTGTAATGAAAACGACACCCTGAGCGCAAGCTACTGATAATTAGAAACATGTGAACATCACTACAATTTCGTGTATTAAGTCATTTCGCACTATTTCAGGACTAAGGCAAAAGGATTGATCAGTAGGCAAAGTTATGAACTGATTAAAGTTCAGATGCTGTTGTAATTACACTAAGTTCAAGGTGTAATGTCGGAAATCTCAATCGCCTCTGTGGTGTGGAATCCCGGGTAGGGCAACAAAAAAAATATGGTTTTCTCATTTTTCTAAATACAAAAAAAATGTTGCTCGGGATTGGATCCGTGCCCGGTTGGTGATAGGTTTGCCACCTATCATATAGTGGGACTTAGTGTCTTTGGCTAGTCGTAGGTGCCCTGCGTATGCCTCTGCCTACATCTTCGGGAATATGGGCGTGAAGATACTTTTTTTATTTGTTCTAAGCGGTTTGATTAAATGTGTATTCTAATTTGAATAAATTACTGATATCTACTAATATCTTTTAGTTTTAAAAAAATAAACACTTAGATCATATTATTATTATGGTGTTGAAGAATAGCATGGCACATTATAATAAAATAGCATCTTATGGCATCCTTCTCTGGAGAAACTCAACTGAGATGAACACAACATTTGTTTTGCAAAAGAGGGCTATACGGGCAATAATTTTTAACTTAGGCCCAAGAGTTTCAACACAAATAGATACATCACAAACACAAATACACATACTTAAAAAAGTAAAAGTAAGTATCTTCACGCCTATATCCCCGAAGAGGTAGGCAGAGGTACAACCAAGGCAAACACGGCTAGCCGAAGACACTAAGTCCCACAGTGTGATAGGTGGCAATCCTATCGCCAAACGGACACATTTCCAATCCCGACCAACATTTTGTAATTACAAAATTGGAAAAATCCAATTTTCTTTTTGTTGGCCGACCCGGGATTCGAAACCGGGACATTATGCAGTCAAATCCAACACTCGGACCGCTAGACCACGGAGGTGACATACTTATAACCTAATTTTATAAAGCATTTAACCTTTTGAGGTTAAATGCTTTACAGTACACTATTTGTTTAATTAAAATTAGGAAGTAATGACTCAAAGGACTTTTTTAAATATAAGCACTTAAAGCTAACAGTACCGTAGTTAAGTAACATATACACAAAATTGTCCTTCACCTATATTAGTTCATATCCAGGATTAAAAAAAAACGTACCTATTTAGAAATGACCTCCCCAATTCGGCTTGGGTTGAAACGCCAAAAAACGAGACCTAAGTTTTAGCATTAGTGTTAAGGTTTTTGCCATTAGTCATGTAAATTTGTAACAACTTACCTGATTCAACAAAATCGGGTTCATATTATTTAAAAGTAGTTAGAAATCGTCAAATCCGGGTCTCGAGTACAGCGCGGTGGTGGCCTCATTATTCTAGTTTATTTTCTTTATGACCATTTTATTTGTGTACTCTCTGTGAACAAAATACAACAAAAATTTACTGTTTTTACTCAATATCAACACGGAATTCAATAACTACGAAATAACTAAAACCGTATTTTCTGTCTATTGCGCCAAATCACCAAGTTTTTTTTTCTTTAGGTTTTGGCCTTCACGTTAGTATTTAGCCATTAATCAAGTAGAAATTTGCATCGAATTTTATATCGATTTCAATTAATTATAGTTAGTCATCAGTCATAAGTCGTCAGGAAGTCATGTCAGGCTCTTGGGTAAAGCGGTGGCTCATTACACAAGCTCTGTAATGAGATTTGGCGGCAACGAGGAAATACACGATACGCTAATTTCTTAATGATTATTTCATTTGTGCTCTTTCACTGAACAAAATCGTACAAAATGCCACCAAAATTGACTAATTTCACTCAATATTAACACGAAATTCAATAATTATGAAAAAACTTTGACCATCTTTTCTCCCGATGGCGCCAAAACTCCAGTCACCAAGTTAATGGTGTACTGCATGTAGAGTCCGGTGAAGTTGTAAAAACCTCGCGGTTAGCAACGAATTAGCCATTCAAAAAAAGGACTGCATGGTGGTTGTCATGTTCCGACATATAATCATGTGTGAGCCTTAGCACCTGAGTTCCAAAATAAATCAAAACGAACATACCTTTTATTATTTATCGGCGGAATATTCTTGACATCAGAGGATTTATGTATTTGTTTTTTTTACATAAAAAGTAAAAAAAGGCTAGCCTATGTAATATTGACCAGTCGTGGTGATGAGTACTTATTATTATTAAAGTTTTACCAATGAGACATCTGTGTTTTCCCTAAAAAAATATTTAAATAACTTCCTTGTGCCGTACTTGTAACGTATTAAGTACTAGGTCATGTTATCAACAAACATCT
Organism: Calephelis nemesis; assembly: GCA_002245505.1. Taxonomy (NCBI): domain Eukaryota; kingdom Metazoa; phylum Arthropoda; class Insecta; order Lepidoptera; family Riodinidae; genus Calephelis; species Calephelis nemesis. The sequence continues at coordinate 26,115 of NJDD01010058.1, forward strand.
GCGTAAATTAGTTCTACTTCTTTTGGTTAGATGACACTTAAATCTAACTATGTTGCGTAGCAATTTCTCTATTGTAGAGCTACGAGCGTAGCAAGAATATATAGTTCTGGTAAAACACGACAGGTGGAGCCTTAATAAAATGAAATAGTATTTTTACACCTTGGACTTTTGCTAGTTAGATAGAAAGCTTCAGCTTTATGGTATATAATTACTTTAATATTTTATATTTTGTCAAAGGGTGCAGTATTATTTTGGAAAATGTTATGAAAATGTTTTATTTAAGGTGTCGTTCACACTGTATGTAGGTGTGAATGAGATCCACAGCCGAACGCAGCTGTCAGAGCGGGTTCCGTGTCGGCTATCAGTAGTTACACAATTTTACGAGCCGAAGACAGGCAACACTAAGTCGTAGAATCCGGCGAAGATAGAACAGCCTGGAGCGCGCCTACATTGGTTTCATTTATATTGAATTCGGCAAAGACTTGGCGCCTCTCAGTCGCATTCCGGACCCACTCCATGAGTATATGATACACGTCTTCAGGTTTGTCACATATTTCACAATTGGGTGAAGACACCTTTCCCATCATGAGTGCAAATACTTTAAGTGGGATGTATCAGGATCGTAATCTATGCGCGATAACAACAAGTTTGCGACTAATGCTACCCACAAACCAGGGAGCACGATAAGGCTGGCTCTGCATTATTCTATACCAGATTCCTTTTGATTTTGAACGCTCGTCGCCAATGTTTGTAACATTTGTTTTTATATATTGATAATATTTCAGAATGAAATGGAGTAAAGTTCAGACCCATCAGTCGCAGCCGATTTAGCAAATCGGTCCGCCTCCTCGTTACCACAACTCAAACAATATATAACCAATACAAAATATAACCACATTGTTTTGCGAGGCATCACATTGTGAGGAGGATATTCCTGAGTCAAAATAGGACAGCGCCGCCGTTATGGCAAACAACTCTAACGTTATTATACATACCCGGCAAAACACTTTTTTTTTTTGCACAAAATACTCGTATATTTTCAACAACGTTCTATATCAGATAAATAATTTTAGTTCATTTCATTTCGTAATGTTTTATTTCATTATATGTTTATTATATAATGTTTTATTTAGTTTATATTTCTGTTGTTCCTGGTTAATTAATAACAAAAAAATTAAACGCCTATATAAACTAGATATCAGTAGCACAACTAGATTTTGTGCAAAAGCCAATAATGATAACTATAACATGATTCCCGAGTATAAGTAGTAATAAAAAACGAGGTACATATATTACATAAGGCTAATTTCCATACCTGTCTATATTTTGTGAATATACTAAGGACAGTAGTTTATATCCGACCACTTTGCGAGTGATTGCGTGTAATCATCCTAAACTTTCGTGGACGAAAAGGGTTGTCTCTTTAATTTTTTAAGCACTACATTTTTCATATTTGTATAAAGATAAATTCTGTTATTAGTATATTGTAGTGCCGGTAGCGATTCAGACCTTATTGTAATGTTGGAGCAAACAGTCAAATAGTAGACCCTTCTGCTATACTCAATATTACAAGTACCAACAATCTATATCTCATCAACATCATCCCAGCATTAATAAAGCTTGCCCGATACATTTAAACGTGAAACCCAGAGTCCACTTTACTTCATATTTCTGAAGTATAGTATAGTGGATAAGTACAGGTGTTTACTTTATAAAAGTGTTTATAGAATGGAAGTCCACCTAGAGTCGAAGATAACAAGTATAGATTCCACTTTACTACACCCACTTCTCCATTTCGTTCGGTCTTTGACATCCCCGATAGTGGGGTTACTATACAATAAATACTATATTATACTATTACTATGCTATATTATACTAGTATTGTTCAACAATATCCAATCTTCCTTTGTTGGGCCAAACTCTTTTAGTAGTGAATGTAGACTATAAGGAGTGCCCGTACCACCTCAGGTGCCTTTCTTGCAGTTATTCCACTATTTCACTAAAATAAAAGCTAACATGCATGTGAGCGGTTTTTTAAAATTTAAATGGGATTTCCAAAATATTTTATTGTTGCTGTCTTCAATGCATGACCATACTGGGCATCCTAGCCTTGTCATTACTTACTGTCGCATTACGTATTATCCTTAGGTATAACTTTAGAAACAAAAGGTATAAGTGCTAACAACAAACAATATTCTCTTTCAAATACAGGCAGGGTGAATTTGGCCCATTCTTTAGAGGAGTCAGGAAAAACTTTAAATTAAATTTTTACACTATGAGAATAAGTTTATATTGATCACAAAATATTTTTTTTAACAGTTTTACTGCACTTAAATTTTATACTTTTGTCAGAAAGCGAAACCTCGAAGTTATATTATTATATCGTTGTGGAGCTCTGTTGATGGCACGACGTTGGTACAAAGGAGTCGTTTACGCTTCCAGGGGTCGGGTAATTAAATCCCCGAGGCACCTGTCCGGGCCCGAGGGACGCAAATGTTTGTGTATCAGCAGTTGGGTGCAAGATATTCGTTGTCATGACTTCAACCGTTTAACAGTGTGAAACAGACTAAAACATTAGGTATGTTAAAAATGGGGTTTGCTTCCCCTCTATATAGTCGCCCGCACATTCTTTTTTAATATCTTAAATATACACAATTCACTATTCTATAGTTTTATTGGAAACATAGTTATACTAGAAATTACGGTCCTATGCAAATAGGAAACTACAGTATTGATTACAAAGCAGCAGAGTGCAGGTAACGCAGTGTGGACGCGTCATTTTGTGTACGACATATGTACAATCAGCAAAGTATAGGGCTGGGCATGTAGGTCACCGGACCTCCGCAAACAGAGTCAGGACACTGAACCCCGACAAATACATAAATTACCGAACGCATTTACATTCGCTGACCACTGGGACTCCAAATTGCTCCTGTGGGTGAATTGATATCATTCACAGAGAAAATAGTGTGCATTACAATTCAATTAATTAAAATGATATCAATTCTGATGAACACCAATTAGTTAAACTTATAGTTATGAGGGATCAAAATAACGATAAACTTGTGTTAAGAGTATGAAAAATCCAAGTTTCAGTTTCATTTGTTGTTTGTGAACTATTAGGACTAGGACTGCAGGAAGTAGGTATCGTATAAAATTGATGATCATGAGTGACTCAGCGACAAATTCGGGGGTTTTAAAATACCAGTAACATCTAGCCGCCTTATTCCAAAACGAGGTCTAAAAATAGTACCGAGTTTAGTACCAGGTTTAAACCATGAACTATTAAAAACGTTATTACAAAACGAGGTTTGACGTTTGTCCTTGGACTTTCTATGGTACTAAAGTTAGACTACTGCGGCCCCTAGTTTAACTTCGGTACTAATTACGTAGTACTTATATACTCTTTGGGTACTAACTTCAAAACGTCAAACATGGCGTCGTATTTGTTTAAAAATATTTTTTAAATTTGATCGCAATAGCTAGAAATGGATAAAT
>NJDD01010060.1:0-10095 GCA_002245505.1 Calephelis nemesis
CTATCTCTCTTTTCGTAATATTCCTTATTTGCATTGCACCAAAATACTTTGTGTAATTCTTTTGTGGTTTTATTTTAAAATGAAACACGCTTTTATAGACCATATTTCATGAGCTTTAAAACTAACTTTTTAGTTGATTTTAGTTTTATTTTGTGTTTTCAAAAGTATATTTTCAAGTTAGTATACATTCAAGTAACTTTCATCGATACGTTTCATTTAATATCATCTTGTCGAACAAACATTATCAGCCAGCAATAGCCTCCTGTATTGTAGGTGCTGAAAGTGGACACAAATGGAAATAAAAATTGTGTCCACTTTGCGCACCTGCCAAAAATACCAATTGGTGCTCAAAGTGGACTAGGCTAGGTGCCGAATGTGCAGGTGCCAAAAAACTGGGTGCTCAAAGTGGACTACCTCAGTTTGTATAGGAACATTCAAAATCTTGTTTTTACCTATTTTTCTCACAGTCAAACGAGTTAAACATTTCTGTACAAAGATATGCATTAACTACAGATAAAATGTTAATTGACGTCTCTGAGTGTGACCCTTAACGTGATATTTACATAATAATGAAAATTAGCTTATTCTTTTACAACAAATTTACTGAAATTGTTTTTTATCGAAACAATTTATTTAAAAGACTAATGAAAAATTTTGCTAATTTAAAGGAACTCTTTAGATTAGCAAGAATAATTTCTAAGACATTATATTGACACGATTTGATAAAATTAGCAAACAATAAGTAAGTTTAGCAACATAGATACAAATACACTTTGTATTTGTATGTATGTTCCATTTTGACATTGAAACCAACTCAACCAATTTATAATGAACTGTAGCAATATTACCGCTTGGAGAAGGACACTGACTAATCTGACTGAAGATAACTAATCTTCACGCCAAGTCCCTTACGGGATAGGCAAAGTGTACCGAGTACCAAAAATCAACGACGATCCTTGCAGACCTGCCTAACTTCCTTTCAACCTACATTCATTGCCCTTTTCATACAAACACGCCGATTTCGGAAGGACATAGTTTACTTTTATACTAATATTCTCACAGGTTGTAGAAGATCTCACTGACTTTACTGGGGTTAAAAAAAACTGCTAATTAACAATATAGCCAGCTGAACGAATTGTTTTATAACTGTTTAATTACTTATAGCCATTTGGAAATAATTACATAAGTTAAACAGAGAAATGGAAAGTTATCCATTTATTTTGATTAAATGGGAAAAATTATTATTTAACTTTCGCTCATAAAATAATCGTTACTAAAGTCAAAGCTACCGTCAGTTTACAACAAGCGATGTGCTACGGTTTTATATAAAGTCTAAACTGCTTTTTTCTAAATAAATACACTAGGCAAGTACACAAATCTAAGTAAAACCAAAGTGTAGTACTACTACTTAAATTATGCGCTTCGGCTATACACTTTTTACTCTTGTTACACTTTATACTTTTATTTTAAAATTGGCTGACCTAATCTAAATTTAAGCGAAATGATTAATTATGTAATAACAAATCCATATAGATATCTTTAAAATACATTCGGATTTCCGAAGCTTGACGAATGTAGCCGAAGCGCATAATTTAAATAGCACTACTATGAGCAAATTAAATGCTGGTGTTATGTGTGTTATTTAACTATTCTAATTTCTAATACATGCACTTTGCCCCGGATCGAATGTGTGCCTAGTTAGTTATAGTTTTGCCTCCTAGTACATTATATATGCTAGTCTCTGGATGTTCTGGTTGCAACTCTGCCTTCTTCTTCATATAATAATAATAAAGTTTAGGTAGTTCCCATAGTTTTATCTACTACAGGAGTCATACCGAAACATCTACACCATAGCCTTAAATTACTGGACATAAAAGACACAACCTACATAACCCTACAGAAAGCAGCCATTTTAAATACTTGTAAAATAGTTCGAAAGTTCATGCAAATAGACGAAAACGAAATCACACCCACACACACAACATACACACACAACTAACACAACACACGCCATATTTACTTGGTTTAGGCCCGTAAATATGGTTAGACCAGCTCAAAGCTGAGAAAAAATAAATCCCCTGATAATATTAATAAATCATCTTTATTTCACATAAACCTGTCTCATGTCATCTTTATTTTACATTTATTTCACAATTAATCCCAAGCCGTCTTATCTGTTAAATATTCAGCAATGTTATAATAACCCTTTTCATTTAATTTACATTTAACACATTTCTTAAATTTATTAATTGGAAGTTCTTTCATATAAGTGGGAAGTTTATTGTAGAACTGTATACATAGGCCCATGAAAGAATTGCTTACTCTGTGGAGACAAGACACTCTTCGGGGATACAAGCATCAAAGTTACTTTTTTTAGCCAAAGTGTTACGAAATACTACATTGTCTTAATGTTTTTAACAAGCCGTATGATTGATGTTAGAATTAACAAAGCCTGACTTATTTATACTCGTAGTTAAAGCCCAGTCCGCAAGTTCTTTTTCGTATAACCAGTAACGAACATTTTGTTGAGGTTCACCAAAAACTGTTTTCAGTGTAATAGATATAACTAAACATGGCAAACTTAACAGAACGGGAGTTAGCACCATCAGCTAAAAAATTAAGAAAGCTGGTTCATAACTTAAACATACATACATATTTTCACGCAAAGTCCATTATAAAGAAGATAGACAGTGGTGGTAATTCTGCTGATCACAAACTAAACTTATTTTAGATGCATGCTATCTTTCTCAAATGAAACAAAAACAAAAGAGATGGAACGTATTAGACACGTCAGATTAGTCCGAACATGTCAAATCAAATAGTTTTAAACGTCTGTTGAAATGATGTGTACGGTCTAATTTGACAGCGCTAAAAGTGTTTTGTTTCTTTCTGTTTTTTTCGTTGAAAGAAGACAGTGATAACTTAAAATTAGTTTAGTGAGTGCGCAACAAAATTACCACCAGTATCGATTGCCCAAGCTTGCTTCTTGCAAAACGATCCAAATCAATGCAGCTTTCTGGCTTCCTCCACATTCATTATCCTTTTCATACAAACATGCCGGATTCGGAGAGTTTTGACACCACCCTTGGATAGCACCCGAGAGATTTAATAATATAACTTAAATAGATTTAAAATATTCTTCTTTATTAAAATCGCCTCTGTGGTCTAGCGGTCCGGGTGTTGGACTTGACTGCATGACTGACTTTGACTGCATGAGTTCGAATCCCGGGTCGGCCAACAAAAAGAAAATTGAATTTTTCCAATTTTCTAACTACAAAATGTTGGTCGGCATTGGAAATGAGCCCGGTTGATAGGCTTGCCACCTATCAAATTGTGGGACTTACTGTCTTCGGCTAGTCGTGGTTGTACCTCTGCCTACCTCTTCAGGGATATGGGCGTGAAGATACTTTTTTTCTTTATTAAAGTAACCAGCACGGACAACCTTTTTTTAAATTGCACTAAATGATTTCCAATCTTATTTGGACATTATTATTAGATCTTTCAGGTAGTCATATTTGGAGTGTAAAGTAGCTGATAAACGACAGTATAACAGTTTTTGGGGTTCTCTTAAACACCACTGTCCTCCTGAGATTGCGTCATATAAATTAGAGATCTACCTATAAATAAGTTTAAAAAATGTATCAAAGCAAAATTATGTCAAATAGGCTATTATACGGTCTCAGAGTATTTGGAAGATGAACATGCTTGGAAATAGAGGTTTCAATCTCCCACTGCAATTTGTAATGTAATTTTTTGTACCTTTTATTTAAGATAAAATCAGATTGTAATTAGTATGTTTAATCTAGACTAAATTGTAAATATTATTATTGAAAAAAAAACAAGCCCGCTGAGTTTCTTTCGCCGGATCTTCTCAGTGAGGCCGCGATTCCGATCCGGTGGTAGTTTAAAAAATGTCGACGCGCACAAATACCACTTGTATGGTTCATGTGAATAAAGATTATTCTGATTCTGAAAATTCTAAATATGGTCTTTAAACTGTGAACATTAACATAACCCTCTCACATGTAGAAAGACAAAGTTTTACAAATCAGAATACAAAATGGTAGCGTACAGATCTCACGAGATTCAGTCGATGCGAACTTTGTTCATTTAATTTAAAGTATTTTCATAAGTTATGTGTTACATGGGACGTTTTTACCATTCTAATATCAGGTAGCAGATAGTGACAAGCCTGAAAAGAAAAGAAAGAAAAGAAAAGATATTTATTTGCGGAATATGTGTGTTGAAGTTGTTACAAAAATATTTGAGCTTTCCAACATATTCTACCACATTGTGGTGTGCAAATATTTAAATATTTTTAAAAACTGATTATTTAGCTATATACACACTGTTTAAATATTCATTTAACAAATAGTTTTATTCTTACTACAATTTGAATTATAACTTACAAACAATTTTAAAATGTTAATAATTTTAACCCTGTCTACCGTAAACTACCACCTGTATAAAACCTGTCATATAAACCATACCATTGAACCATATATTAATATTGTAAATGCCAAAAGTTCTTTGCTTGTCCTTATTTTACGTCGCAATGGGGATGGTGTGATATTATTAACCCACTTCGAGAAAAGGAGAAGGTTATATGTGCGACTCATTTTTTTATGTTGTTCTATTTATTTTTATGTTAGTCGCCTCTGTGGTCTAGCGGTAGTGTTGGACTTACTTGCATATATCTCGAGTCGGGCAACAAAAAAAATTGAGTTTTTCTAATTTTCTTATAAAAAAGTCGCCTCTGTGGTCTAGCGGTCCGGGTGTTGGACTTGACTGCATGAGGTCCCGGGTTCGAATCCCGGGTCGGTCAGTAATTGGATTTTTCCAATTTTGTAATAAAAAAAATGTTGGTCGGGATTGGAAATGTGCCCGGTTAGCGATAGGCTTGCCACCTTTCACATTGTGGGACTTAGTGTCTCCGGCTAGTCGTGCCCTGGTTGTACCTTTGCGAGTATATGGGCGTGAAGATACTTCTTTTTCGATTTCTCCGTTATTTCTAAACTGATTTTAATTTCTTTTTTTATTTGAAAGAACATACTTTCGAGGTGGTCCCGTTGCTAACAAGTTGGGATCTTAATTTTCAATTTTTGTGTATGTAAGTAAGATAGGTATTGAAATCGGAGTCGACTTTTTGCAGTTTCGCTGAACTTAAATTATTTTTGTGTGTGATACTTTGAAGGCTGGGAGTAGGCATTAGATTTATCCCGACATCTAATCTGCGGGAGAGCTGTACTTCAATACGCAGGCAAAGCCAGGGTCAACGTCAAGTCTAGTTTGTTGTTTATAATAATATATAACGAACGTAAAGGAAAATAATAACTAAAAATTCAGAGCATAAAATTACAGGAAACGGGAAAAATAAATTTTTATAATAAAAATAAATTACATGTCCACGGATAAGCGTTAATACAATTTAGTATGTTATAACAAACTAGCAGTTCACGCATCTTCGCCTGCATAACTTGGCTTCTACTGCACCGATTTTGATGAAACAAAGTCTATGTCACCCAGGGATATACCACCTCGTTGGTCGAGTGGCTAGCGTACGCGCCTAATTACGCCGACCAACCGCGAGGCTCGGGTTCGATTCCCGACGGGGGCAGGCATTTGTGTGATGAACATTTAGATGCCTGCATTTCCGGGTCTGGGTGTTTATTAAATTTATTCTGGTATCTATTTAATTATTTCTAGTATTAGAGTCGTTAAATAACACCCATAACACAAGCATTTAATTTGCTTACTTTGGGATTAGATTCAATTTGTGTAACTTGTCCAGAGATATTTATTTATTTATTATTTATAATGTAGCATTCTAACGGTGAAAGAATTTTTTAAATCGGTCCGGCAGTTTCTGAGCTTATTCATTTCAATCAAACAAACAAAAAATCAAACCTTTCTTCTTCATAATATTAGTATAGATATTAATGATGTTACTTTTATAAGGCAAAATGTCAACGATATTAAATGAGCAGATTAGATATCTAATTGAAAACATGAATGTAATTTAGTTTTCTGTCTCGTAGTTAAATGGTTGAAAAGATTAAGTCCCGGAATAACAATCAATATATACAATACCGTGCAGCTAATAGAATTTGCGAGGGAAATCATTAATTAAAAAGAATAAGTAAAATGAGAAAAGATCTGTTAGTTCCGTCATGGGGAAACAAAATATGCAGATGAAGATTGACAAAACAGATGTACAATGTGATTGCACCCGGAAGACATAGGGTGACATACTATTAAATGAATATGGAGATTTCACTTAGTGACAAAGGTGAAAACATTTTTTAAAATTTTATTTTTATGGTATTGAAAGGTAAACAAGTAGACAGATTTCCTGAGGGTAAGAAATGCGTGCCGCTTAGACACAAAAGGTGGTAACGGTGCGTTGCCAACCTGAGGCAGGGCCTGTTAGACCTCGAGCAAAAGTAAGTTTACCGGCTTCATTGTCCTCCGAATTTTGCTCCGAATAGGAACACGTCAATGGCAAGCACTAACGTTATGGTGGCAATAATAGGTAAGGCCACCGCCTTACCAATCCGGCGGAGTCGCTGCTAAACTCTACCACCTAGTCAAATGTCACTTTGTTAGTGATGGTAGGCCTATGCTCGCCTTTTTCGAGCTGCCTGGCAGGAAGGCAGATGGTCTATTCTGCAAAGGAGCCCAGACCAACACTACACTATATAAAGATATCTCCACTATTTTAGTTCTAATTATATGCTTTGAAATACAAAATCTCCTATAGTTTAAGTAACTACCCAATAAAGTTGATCGTCTATTTAAGTGCCAGATCTTAGCGATATAGAAACAGCTTCTTTTATAACCTACATTTAATTTTTAAAGATGAAATACCTTAGATCAATATTTTTTTAGGTCAACTAGAGACTATTATTCAGACAACAATTATTACTTGTCCTAGAGATGCAAAAAAGGTACTCGATTGGAGACTTAATGACATCGTAATAATGGTTAATAAAATAAGAGGCTTGGTTTAACTTTAAGTGCAAATAACAACTATTTTTTTATCATTTTTAAGGTTTTTAGGCCGAGTCCCTAGCTGGAATATCGTTAACTAATTTAAGAAAACCTTGCGTATTATCTTCAGAAGTCAAGTCCTTTCCGGGGTAGATATTATATAGTATATTGTGTAAAGTGTCAATTTATCGTCAGACCCTGCATGGGTCATCTCAATCTTGCTTTTCGACTTTGTTATTAATACTAACCATACTAGGATTAAAAAAGTGGTTACCCTATCTGTCTGGGGTGTTTCGAAAAAGGTTCAGCAGGATATGGGAAATAATTTATTTTTTCCTACGAAATCTGCTATTACTTAGCTTTTAGGTAAAATTTGGTAAAAGGAAAATATAACGTTCTTATATATGTGAAATGAACTAAACAAAAAAAAGGTATCTTCACGCCCATATCCCCGAAGAGTTAGGCAGAGGCACAACCAGGGCACCCACGACTAGCCGAAGATACTAAGTCCCACAATATGATAGGTGGCAAGCCTATCGCCAACCGGGCACATTTTCAATCCCGACCAACATTTTTTTTATTAGAAAATTGGAAAAATCCAATTTTCTTTTTGTTGGTCGACCCAGGATTCGAACCCAGGACCTCATACAGTCAAGTCCAACACCCGAACCGCTAGACCACAGAGGCGATTATAAACTAAATAATTTAACAATATGATATTCCCCACTGATTGTTACTCATGTAGTTAGTCCATCGACTATACTAATTGGGATGTACCATCGATGAGTTAGTCACAATATGACAAATGTTTTATTAGTTACTAGTTAACTATTTTGGTTCAATTAGATTTTAGTTAGTAGTAAACAAGTTTTTTTTTGTGTTACGTACGTGTAGATTTTGTAGATAAATAAAAAATATTTCGCTTAATTTTTGAGGTGAAAACTTCTTTAGCGTGTTGCGCACTTTTTTTTGGAATGGGTAAAAACTTCTAAACTCGCGTCAGGTCACGTGACCTGATCGAAAATTCGTAAGACGGATGGAAAGTAAACAGCTAGCGCGGCGTAGGAGAGGAAGTGTCCCTTTCTTTTTCTACGGCGCGTCGAACATGTATGCCTGCGCCTGCTGTTTCGTTTAGACGGCGCAGCGCGCTTGCGCGTATGTTCGTGTTGTCATGTTTGTGTACGATAGCGCAATAAATGAGTATTGTTAGCACTTTCATACTGATAATTAAAGCAAGTCGTTCAAAATTATTCCCTAACAATTCCACAATTTCAAAAATTCACGACGTTAATATTCAAGTTTTCACTTCTGCCGGCACTCCCGGAGTGCAACCCTTCGTTTTTTTATCAGCATTTCGTCATTGGACTTATGGACTCATCACAGTAATGGCTTCTGTATTATGCAGCATCTTCTATGGTTTCTCGCGCAATCTTGTAGATTATAAAGTAAGTCAGATTTAGATAACTGCATTAAGTAAATATTTATAAAGGAATAGTAATTTTATAATTGTTATATTTTTTTGTAAAATAAAAATAATCGTCAACACGAGAAGTATTAGGTGGATGCTAAATTAAATATTTTAGTCAAGATGACTTTCTTACATAAAAAAATATTTTATCCGTGGATTCTCGACTCGGGTCCTTTCTGTCTAATAACGTAATATTTTCTTAAATTCTCTTCCTAAATAATAGATTTCTTTTCTTTTCTTTCTTATTCCTTTTTTATTTTCCACGAATGCCCTAGTGGTTTTTGTACATCTTCCACAGTCTTTTTCAGCTTGCTTTGTTCTTTAAACTTGCTAGGTGCCATCGTCTATGAAAAGTAAAAATCTCAAAAAAAAGTATCTTCACGCCCATATCCCCGAAGAGGTAGGCACAGGCACAACCAGGGCACCCACGACTAGCCGAAAACACTAAGTCCCACAATGTGATAGGTGGGAAGCCTATCGCCAACCGGGCATATTTCCAATCCCGAGCAACCTTTTTTTTTAGAAAATTGGAAAAACCCAATTTTCTTTTTGTTGCTCATGCAGTGAAGTCCAACACCCGGACCGCTAGACCACAGAGGCGATAAAAATCTCAAAATTTCAATAAAACGATAAAATTGTTAAACTAAAAATCTATAGGAGACTGCGAACTAGCATCGTGATTTTTGACCAAGTTGGATTGGTGACCACAGTCTATATAACTATAATATATGTAACTGTAACTAGGCAAAGTTTTATAAAGAAAACGTGTGATCTCTATCTAAAGGCATGCAATTTAACCCCCGACGCAAAAAGAGGGGTGTTATAAGTTTGACGTGTCTGTCTGTGGCATCATAACTCCCGAACGGATGCAGTGATTTCAGTTTAGTTTTTTTTTTGACAAAAACACCTGGCAAAAAGTTTAATCATCTTAGTTTTTTGTTCTGTATCCTACTAATATCGTAAATGCGAAAGTTAGTATTTTTGTTTATTTGTTTGTTACTTCTTCACGCAAGAACTGCTAAACCGATTTTTATTATAACTTGGCACACACATAGAGGGTAACTTAAAGGTAACTTGTGGGATCATTATCCAGGCGGGCAATAGCTCCGGCAACCGCTAGTACTATATTTAACAAACAGCAATAACTGTTTTTAAAAAATATTTTACGTACAGATTTATTTTAATTACTGTTTTATTATACGGGTACCTACGGAAATTATCCACACCCCTTGGATGAATATTTGTTATTGGGATTGCAAATCATATAAAGACCAGCAGGCAGTGTTGCCAAGTGAATAGAAAAGCAGTAGATCAATCTTAAAAAAAACAGTAGAAAACAGTAAAATTACATTTTTAAAACATTAAATCTACTACATATCTCAAAATCCGTTCAATTGGGACATATAATTAGTTATATAGATGTATAAGTTAATGAAACTACTGCAGCACTACCAGTAGTACTTCTTTAATTAACACATTTTTAAAAAAAGTACATTATTGAAAAAAAACAACATAATTATATTATTCATTAAAAATATGTGATCAAAATTACAAACATTGTTCATCGTTGTTTATTATTCTATCTTAAACATTTTCTGTTTAATTGTTTTTGTTAAAATTGTACATCCTTTTATTAA
>NJDD01010074.1:0-11485 GCA_002245505.1 Calephelis nemesis
CAGTCCAATGGACTGGCAGGGATCGCGACGTGCACGCTTCTGGCCATTGACCCCCAACTACATATTATTACAAAAAAATACTGCCTACTATTTTTCTCCTATTATTTCAGATAAAATTTAATATGCGTCTAGTTAAAACATAAGCTACTTTTATTCGAAACCAACTCTCAAAGGAAGGTAATGGGGGACATTATATGAAAATATAATCAATCCAAATCCGAAGTTTTATATGAAAACTAGCTGACCCAGCAAACTTCGTATCGCTTGACATTAATGCTTCGATAGTAGCGCAGTCTGTCGGATACAATGTGAAACATTCCAAAATCAACAACGACTTATTATTAAAAAAATAATTAAAAACCATTTTCCAGGAGACCAAATTGTGAATCTAAAACCATTCTCAAATTACCTTGAACACACACAAAAAGTTTCATCAACATCGGTCCACTCGTCTAGAAGGAGTTCAGTGACATACACACGAACACAAGGACTATATATATAAAGATTTATTCTATGATGACGAAGTCGCGGGCAAACGGCTAGTGTTATTTACTGTTACAGTACTACTTACTTTTTAAGTAATACTAAAATGGTGAAATTTTTTATAACATCATTTATCATTAAATAACTTCTAGAAAAAGAACATAAATTCGTTTTGTATTAAAAGATTAAAAGGTTTAGGTATGGTTTGGTTTGGTTAGGTTAGGTTAGAACATGAACCGTCCCAAGGGTCCGAGCCTTGTCGTGGTGGGAGAGCTGAGTAACTGGGGTCGAGCCGGGGCCCCGGTGAAACCCATTCAGACCAGGGAGGGCACTCCTCAGTACCCCTCTCTGTCCAAGAGGGGACACGAGGAGTGCACACAGGGTGGTAAAAAAAAGGTTAGAACATGAAAGGCAACGCACTAACCGAGCGGGTGAAGCAAGCGTGCCGCGGCAGCGGCCGGCGAAGTGCCAGAAAGCTAATCGATTTTACTAAAGCTAATCGATTATTAAGGCGTTAGGTTAAATTTGAATGAAAGCGACTATGGTCGTATAAAGAGGTACTATATAGATAGGTATTAGAAATAAAAACAACTATAACATGTACCTAATCATATTGTCATATATTTATTAAAAATACATAACGGTACTGTAATATATTTATTACAATTTACATTTTACTTAATGCAAATACAAGTTTTTGTGAGGCATTTAAATATTCTGTTGGATAATATTATTACGATTAATAAAATGGATAACATTACGTATGGCACTCGTATCATTATGGAAACAAATTTTAGGGCGAACAAGAGTATGTCACAAGTATATTATAGTAACAAAACATTCGGGCAAATAAAAATTCGGGCAAATGATATTCTGGCATTTTAATATATGGCACATATTCTTCGGGAAAACAACAGACAACCATTAAAAATAGAGTTCAAGTTTTTGATGTTTATTAAAATGCTTTCCTTTATAGAAATAACTGAAAACGAATGGTTTAATTTCTCTATTAGATTTTTTATTCTGAGTTCATTGGAAATAATTATTTGAATTGACGTATTAAAACTGTTGATTTTAGATAAAAAAAAAACATGAATATTATCTTTCATAAGATTATATTTTTACGTAACGTGATTACGTATAATACTTTCGCATTACGTTAAACACTTCATCATACTTGCGAGCATCTTCAGCATCTAAGGTTCCAAAAAAACTTTTAAGACCGAAAAAGAACTTTTATATATATCATCCAAATTCTAATGCACGTTTTGAACGTTTGTCTAAAAGAATGTAACTTAAAGATTGAATCGTAAGGTCGTTAGAACTAATTAGAATTTCTAAACATTTAAAATATTTTTACAATCAATATTAAATGAGGTTAAGTTTAATTCATGAGCCTTATCACGAAAAGCTGTTAATTTTTTAAAAGTTTAATTTTGTTTAGTTAAGGTAGCACGTTAACAATGTCTACATGTGTACATTCCAATTGCCGTTCTGAAAATATACAATCGACGGCAGATCGAAGTAAAAGCCTGGACTGTACGAGATTGGTTCTACTGGAGATAACAAACATGGACCGCTAATATACCTACCTGAAACAAACTTTAAATTCAAGCTAGTTTAAAGTCGTTTATATGCTACAAAAGTGTACAAAGCTTCTTTGTTTTATATCATGTTTTCTATAGTTTTACTGCGAGCAGTTGTGAGATAGCTATGCCAGTCACTTTAATTGTCATTAACAAAAGATCTTAATTTCTTAAGAGTAGCATCTAAGTCCTCCAAAGCTCCATTACGGAAGAGTGGAAACCTTCCATACATATGTCAAAGAGATTTTTTATTTTAAAGAGTTCTGTCAAGTGTCTAAATAATTCTGAGGAAATTGTAATGTAAATTTAAACCTTGATAGGTAAGAATTGTCTTTGGATATGCAAATGATGAAAAGAAATTAATAACATTCCGTGCAACTCCATCACCTGCACACCTAATAAAAAGCAAGGCGTCTTGAAAAGTTCAAATATATTTAAACTTTAAGAAACCAATTTTGAGTAAAGGACGAACAATATCGAGAGCTAACTATTCATAGGGCTTCGTACCTGTTGACGTTTATATTGGTTCTATAACAATGATTGGTTTGTTAACTTGACATATCTTACAGTATTTGACAAAAGCATTCAATAATAAGATGCTCCTAATCTATTTAGCATGCCTGTAACTTCTTAGGGCCACTTGGACGTTCCTGGGTCAAGTATTTAACATTGAGTTAGCGCCTAACTAGGGTTAAATCACCTTATATTTGACAGTTTATCTCAATGTTAAATGTAACCCAGGAATGCGCAAGTGACCCTTACTGAACCAACATAACCGTGCCATGTATTTGAAGTGAAATTTGCTTTAGCGGCGTTGCGCACTTTTTTAGAATGAGTAAAAACTTCTAAACTAGCGTCAGGATACGTGACCTGAAATTTTTTATTTATTCATTGGGGTAATTTAGTGAAAATTTCTGGAAAAACGTAAATTGCAATTTTGTTTCATACTCGTTACCAATAGCTACAATAAGGTTTCTTTTTATATTAATACAGTACAGTTTAATCGTAGTGATGAACCTTAGCATTAAAGAAATAAAATTTCAAATCGTTGTTATTGTACAATTGATTACTTGAACGGTTTCTATATCTCGTTCGGACGCGAGCAAGTCAGCATTTGTTCACAATACGGCATAGAATAATCGAAATATTGAGAGACATTGGACAGGCTATTAACTTTTATTATGCTAAGTATAAAGTTCTTGGAAAGACTAAGTTCTTGGAAGAATAAAGAATCTACGTTACTATTTACTCTACCTGGTTTATAAACAATTTCGTATTCATGCATTTTGCAACTGTACAACCATGTCAATGGACGACGATCAACAACTATTTTATATTTGTATCCGTAAAAATAAGGTCTAAAAATGTTAACGGCAAACCTAATTGCAAGGAGTTCCTTTCATGTCGTCGAATAATTGTTTGTTCATTTAGCGAGATGCATAGGCAATTGGCTTTATTACCAGTGTTGCCTTGTAGTAAAATTGCGCCTACGGCATAGTTTGATGCATTAATAGTAGAGATGAGGGGTCGACATATATCTGGATATTTTAGAAGAGGACCCGAAACAAGTTTTTGTTTCAGTATGACTTTCTTGTTCAAAATTCCAATGAAAATGTGCATCCTTTTTAAGAAAAGAAGTAAAAGGTTTTAATTTTAAAAAAAACCTATTAAATTTCGATAATAACCAGTTATCCCTAAGCAAATATCCTTACGAGTTTTTGAATCAGAATCAGAATAATCTTTATTCACATGAACCATACAAGTGGTATTTGTGCGCGTCGACATTTTTTAAACTACCACCGGATCGAAATCGCGACCTAACACTGAGAAGATCCGGCGAAAGAAACTCAGCGGGTTTGTCTTTTTTCCTTACTTTGACATAATATGTATACAATAAAGTGACGAAACATCACTACATAGTATAAGACAAAGGCGCTTCCTCTGTCCCTATGTCCCTTTGTATGCTTAAATCTATCAAATTACGCAACGGATTTTGATGCTGTTTTTTTAAATAGATAAAGTTATTGAAGAGGAAGGTTTATATGTATATTTCATAACCATGCGAAGCTGGGGCGGGCCGCTAGTTATATTTATAAGAGATTGACATGAGGATAAATCCCAAGCATTCTTATCAGGTTATATTCAACAATAATATTACAAACTCTTTATATAATTTCAACTTGACACATTTCTTATATTTATTGATCGGGAAGTTTATTGTAGAACTGTATACATTGGCCCATGAAAGAATGGCTTACTTTGTGGAGACGAGACACGTGCAGAGCAAGATTATTTTTATTTCTTGTATTGACACAGTCACAATTACTTTTAAAATAACTTAAACTTCTGTAAACATATTTTAAATTTTGAAAGATATTTCAAAGGGCTGTTACAGTTAGAATTTCGTAGTTTTTTTAAACCCCAAAGTTAGCAAGCAACACCCATAACACAAGCATAATATGCTTGTGTTATGGGTGTTAGTCAACGATACTAATACATAGAAATACTTAAATAGATACCAGAATAAATTGGGTGTTTAACACAGACCCGGAAATGCAGAAATCTAAATGTTCATCACACAAATGAATCGAACCCGAGCCTCGCGGTTGGTCGATGTAGATAGGCGTGTACGCTAGCCACTCGACCAACGAGGCGGCGGAGTTTTAAATCACGCATTGTTAGAAGCTGTTAATGTCAAGCAACACAAGTTCGCCGGGTCGGCTAGTATGAAATAAAATAGGTATAATTGGTAGTGCCAAAGTGTAAATGTATATTCAGTTTTCGCTTCAAAATGGCTGAACTTATTTTAGAGTATTCTGCAAAAATAATTGGTTACACTAAAATATAGGTTCCTGTATACCACAAACTCCGTGTGATTCGCTTACACACTTATTACAATAATTAAAGAAACTGAAAATTCTTTACTACCAATTTCTTTTCTCAGAAAATCTTGCTTTATCACCAGTTGAAGTCGACGCCTGGCCCGTGAGTATTATACATAATATAATATGAATATAATATGAATTATAAATAATATAATATGAAGGGTCCACTGCAATAATGATAAATGTCCAAAAAAATTTAAATCTTAACGAGTAATGCCAATTGGTCACATGACAAAATGTAGTTAGACATTTAATTACACACTCTGCAATATTGCTTGCAGTCACGAGATAAATACGATTTTAATATTTAGCTACACGGCTAGAACGCTCAACGTCGCACGTGTTCACGGCAATAATGATAAATATCCGTCGCGTCACGCTGACCGCCATCTTGTTGTCAAATCAGCGGCGTACCCGCTAATTCTTTTGTCAGTATTGGTGAGGCTAGCATCCTGTGTGGTTATTTTTTACGGATTTAAGTGTTTTCCTTCTTGAAATTATGGCTGAGAGTAAACGAAATTATCAGAAAAAAAGAAAACAAACAGGAAGAATGAGTGATGTATTAAAGAAACTTCGGCTCCAGGGACACGAAATTGGCGATGACTGCAAGTGTACTTAATCGTTTTAAATGTTTTGATATGATGAGTGAAGACCAGAGAAAAAGAGTAATACGACAATTTAAAGACAAGCTGCCTATATCAACAGCAAAATATAACGACATGCAGTTCCTGAAAAAGTTCTGTAGGCCTGAAACGAGATGTTACTACGAAGAACTACCTCATGCTGCAAATATTAAAAATTAAATATTAAACGTTATTGTATGGAAGCGAGAGTTAGGTATGTCAGAAAGATCGTGAAAGTAGGATAAATGCGGTCGAAATGAGAGCACTACGGAAAATCTGTGGTGTAACGCTCGTTGACCGCATTCGTAAAAATGAGATCCGAGAAAGAGTGGGATTGAAAGAAAGTGTTGGTGTTAAAATGCGAAAGGGCATGCTCCGCTGGTTCACGATCAGATCAATCGGATATTATCCGAGGGTGGTGTCAAGAGTCTCCGAAACCGGTGTGTTTGTATGAAAAGGGTAATGAATGTGACGGAAGCAAGACAGGTTTGTCAGGATCGTGAGGTCTGCCACTCGATACTCTCTGCCTACCCCGTAAGGGACTTGGCGTGAAGATATGTATTAAAGATTGATTATTTTCCAAATAAATAACATTATGATACATGTTATTTAACTTTAATAAACAATATTATATTATGTTCTGGTCTGAGTTTTTTTATACCGTTTATAAATTTAAAACCCAATTATCATAAAACAAAAGACAAAGGACATTCATCATTATTGCAGTGGACCCTTCATATATTACGGATATAAACAAGCACGAATCCAGGGGTCCAGTGAATGGATTATGGTCATTGTGACTTCCATAACGGGTCGCAGTTCTGGATCTCTGAAAATTATTGTGTTAATTTAGATTGAATCTGCTAATAACAATCATCAAGATAGTGTAAGTGTCTATTTATATAACTTTTTTACTTTATACACATAATATGGATAGCAAAACGACATAATATATATTTTACTTTACTATATATTATATAGTTGACAAGCATGAGGACTGTCAAAATGTCACATTAAATTAACGTGCTTTAGTTATTGTTCTAAGATTAACGCGAAAGTGAGCATAGATAAAAATATCGTTACCTATTTCAGTAAACGAAATTTCAAAATTTGCTAAGATGAGACAAAGAGATGTCGTTTAGTTGTATGTATGTCGATTCCAACGGTATTTATACAACTAAGTTTTCAATAGAACATTGTTGCACTTCTTTATATTCGTATTTCTATGCAATGTGGTGTCGATTTTATTATAAGCATCTAGACTGTGCGTCTCGAATGTTGTCATGTGGCCAAAGTAACAAAAAGCAAATTCACTATAGTGATACGAGTAGATATGTTCAATAAATAGAACGACAAGCATAAACATCTATTGATATTAAGAAAGTCACGTTAAAAATGCAAAAACTGGACCCGATATAATAAACTGATAGATATGCTGTTACATAGTCAAAGTATCTTCACGCCCATATCCCCAAAGAGGTAGGCAGAGGCCCAAGGAAGGCACCCACGACTAGACGAAGATACTATGTCCCAAAATGTGATAGGTGGCAAGCCTATCGCCAACAGGGCACATATCCAATTCCTGACAACGTTATTTTATAAGATAATTGAAATTACACTTTTTCTATTTTTCTTTGTTGCCGGACCCAAAGTTTCAACCCGGGACCTCAAGAAGTCAATTCCGACGCCGACGCCGACCACAGAGGCGATAATGATATAGAGGCGTTACATAGTCATATATTATTTATTTTGCACGATCTCTGATTAGATTTCTTTTTTCAACAAAGATTGTTGTATTGTGTAGACATGAGTGCATATACTGCACCACTGCACCGCTGTAATATAAAGCTATAAGGAATAAGCCCCCTCCAAAATCTTGGGTTCTAAATTTGCATAAAACCTCTACCTAAAAATCCTAATAAAAAAAGGTGAGAAGAAGTTTAACTGTCCATAATATAGAAAAATTGCGTAAAGTCGAAAAAAGTACGGAGAGTCTCCAGATTGCTTGTTACTGTAGATATATACCGAGTCTATGAAGTGATTTCATACATTAATAACTATTTTGTCGTTCCAGATCCCTTGTGAAGATGTTATAGATAGGGATAAAGGAGAAACGACCTTTAAATTCACGATTCCTAACTTGAGGAATTTATCTACACCAGTCCTTTCGACAGCAAGATGTGTAAGAGGTTTGCAGTGGAGGCTTCGTGTTGAACCCAATAACATTACCAGTGGCACAAAGTGTTTGGCCGTTTATATCGATCTAAATGGTAAAACGGCTTCAAAAAGCTGGTCGTCGGCTGCCACAGTGGAATTAACACTTTTTTCAAGCCAACCAAACAAGACCAAATCTTATCAATCCAAACGCACTTACACCAAGTAAGTATAAATCACCTGTTATGGCAAATCATATAGAATTATAGTGTACCATGGTGGATACCTATATAGCTCCATAATACCTCTATAACGAATATATATTATAATACATATATTTCACTTGAACCTAACAAAGATTATTGTGACGCGTGTAAATAAATCTAAGAACTTTCATCGGATCGGAACACGGCCACTCACTGAGAGTTGTGTACAAATCCGGCGAAAAAATCTCAGCAAGCTTGCTTTTTTCCTTATAAATCTAATTAACGATAGTGTGTGCCTACCGGAGTTAGACGTGGATGATCGTTGGAATGTTTTGAAAGATAGTATAGTTGATGTCGCAAAAGAGATATGTGGGAGAACAAAGATGTACAAGTCAATGAATGGTGTGAACTGTGTGAATGAACGCATGGTGGGATGAGGAGATTTTTAACTCCCTCCGTTTGAAAGGAAGAAGAAAGTCTGACTAGACTGTGTATCATGTTTGCAATCGAATAAAAGTATAAAAGAGTTGAAAAAAGAAATGTACCGTTGTTGTAAAAATATCACCAAACACTTATTGAAAGAGTAGTGCGAAAGAGAAAGTATGAAACTAGAAGAGAGGTTGACTAACAACTTTGAGATGAACACCAAACTCCTTTGGGAAGTGAAGAAATCTCGGAAGAAGTCTAAGAGTAGTTATATTCTTGCAAGCACTGATGATGTTTTTAAACGGTGAAGTGAATTTTATGGAGATATGTATGAATGTGCCCAAGATGCTGCCGCTGGGTCTGAGTACTCAAACGGCTTAGAAATAGCGAAGGCATGTGGTAGCAATATGATAAAAGAAGTGGAATGGGCGATTAGAAGTATGAAGTATGGTAAGGCTGCGTGAGTAGTTATGGTTACAATTGAGATGATCAAGCTCAGATCAAAAAGATAACTAACTATATAACCTTTTTAATCTTTTAACATTATATTTTAATAATTTATATTAAACATGTATTAGGGTCAAATTTCGACCACTCGACGACCAACGTCTAGCAACCTCTTAATACACGTAAGTAGTTTTGATTCAATTTCATTTTATTGAAATATTTTGGTAATTGTGAGTTTATATTTCTGTTCTAAACCAGCGGTCACCTAGCCGACGACGTCACTTTCGGCCCGTAAATGTTATGTAAATAAGTTATAAAATCAAAATAAATGCAAGAAAAAGTTGTCTTCCCTGTAAAAACGTTGCCAACCGCTGTTCTGAACAACAAATCAAACAGCTAGATACAAGTGCCACTACTATACTAGTTTTTGGTGCATGAGCCTTAATTGTGCATAAGCCAATTAGTCGATAACCCTAGCATTACTTAATAAACATGACCGTACATAGTATATATAACTATTGCACCTATTATAGTTGCAAAAGCGAGGTACATAAAGCACCCGGCATGAGAAGCTATAAATTATGCAAACAAAAGTTCGGGAGTTAACAACATTTGGTTCAAAGATAAAAGCATTTTTTTTAATATTTAATTAATTAATAATTTAAATATGTATAATAAATTACGTATGTTTTGACATTTTTTTCGTGGCAAATTGATTTCCTTGGATGTACTGGGTACTGGCTTCATTATACGTTAATACACAATAACAAATAATTAATAAAAAAAAATAAAATTAAGGCAACAATTAACAAAACTAACAACAATAAAAAAGTGATAACGAAAAGATAAAAAAATTAACAATAACAACCAAATGCGCGAATTTAACAAAGCAATGAAAAATTCAAAACTCGAATGACGCGTTTATTTCCAAAAGACGAACCGATGGCTTGCATTCCCGGCGACCGGCGCGTCCCCGTACCAAGACACTCAAACGTCAGGTGTTAGATATGATCCGACTAAATTAAATAGGTTGTTACTTTCATATAACCCGTCTATTTTTTTATTTCGATTGAATATGGTCAGTTTATTGTTGTCTCGAAGTAAAAGAAAATACTTGATAAAAGATGTTTGTTTACATAATTTATAGCTTCTCATGCCGGGTGCTTTACATGAAATTGACTTTTATATAGTAAAAACATGAATTTAAATTTTGAAAAAGGAATTCTTTGCCAACATTCATCATTGAGTATAAGTACTATGTACAGGAGTTTTGTCACTATTGAGATAAATGATGGTCGTAGTTTTTTATCGTAATTATTGAATTGTGTGTATATATTGAGTGAAATTTTAACGGATGGCAATCAGTGGATGGAGACAGCAACAGACCGGGATACATGGAATTCTCTAAAGGAGGCCTTCACCTTCGAGAGCGAAGGATTCTTACACAACTGGAAAGAAAATAAATGTTATGTATACCTAACTGATAATAAAAATCTGTATTTGTATGAATAACTCTCTTTATACATAGATAAATTAAAATTAGAAATAAGTTTTATTTTCTTTGTATTATTAAGTAAGAATTAAAAGGCTTATTATTATTAAGTGAATTTTGGTGGGAGTTTGTACATTTCACTAAATACAGTGAATAAGGAAAGTGGTCATAAAGAAATTAGTGTAGATATTGAGATTTTTTTCGTTGCGGCCAAATCTCACTAAATTAGCATAAGTAAGGAGGTCACCGCTTTACTCAAGACCTTAGCGTGACTTTCTATGACGATTTGTGACTAATTTTGTAATCTAAGCCTAATTTTATTAAATCGAGTAACTTAATGCGAACTTAAATTTGACTAATGTCACATGCCAACGAACATGCCAAAACCTAAAATAAAAAAAATTACTTCGTTCATTTGTTTAAAGATTTTGAGTCATTGGGTCATGCGTTGGTTAGATCCAACATTTTGATTTTTATTAACACCAATAAAAATATTCTTTGCGCTTGTATATATCCCATAAACCCATACAAAGGATACTTGAGGTGCGTCTACATAATTTCAAAATCTGGCACAGGATCGCAAACGGCCTCCTTCAAGAATGAAAAATATAGTCGAGGAAATAGTGACTGCGTTTCAAAACGCCTACATTCCGAGAAGTTTCAGTTCGACCCTTGTATAATCCTCTTTTTCTGAAGTCAGTTAAAGTTAATCTTTGATGGAATAGTTTTATCTTAAAAATGTGAAATTAAAAATTTAAGAGGTTAGCGAAACATTAGAAAATTTTAGAACTCTACAAACATTGTTCGGTTCAGCAAGTTTACAACAAACTTCGTTTCTTTTCACGGAGCCCTATTTTTGAAAGGCTATCAAAAACTCCAAATAAATCCAAAAAAAACTCCTCGCTGTTGAATTGTAATAATGTTAATTGGAAAACGTAGTACTTGATCTGTATACGTTATCTGAAATGTAAGTTAAATGAATGACGGTTTTATTTTCTTAACAACTACAGTGACAGCAAAGTTATAGTGGGGTAGTATTTTTTTGTTGGAATAGAGAAAATATGTATGTCGTCTTAATTGTACATACATACATACATACATATCTTCACGCCAAGTCCCTTACGGGGTAGGCAGAGAGTATCGAGTGCCAGACCTCACGATCCTGACAAACCTGTCTTGCTTC